>MRSW03000151.1:0-35540 GCA_001923025.3 Taenia multiceps | reverse complement strand
AGGCGTGACAAGGCTTGACAACCTGTCAGCTTGACAGGTGACAGCTTGACAGGTAGACAAGTGAGTGACATCTGAAGTGGGCATTGTTGTCACCTGTCAAGTCAGTCAGTGAGGCGTGACAAGGCTTGACAACCGTCAGCTTGACAGGTGACAGCTTGACAGGTAGACAAGTGAGTGACACTCTGACATGTGGTGCATTGTTGTCACCTGTCAAGTCAGTCAGTGAGGCGTGACAAGGCTTGACAACCTGTCAGCTTGACAGGTGACAGCTTGACAGGTAGACAAGTGAGTGACACTCTGACATGTGGTGAATTGTTGTCACCTGTCAAGTCAGTCAGTGAGGCGTGACAAGGCTTGACAACCTGTCAGCTTGACAGGTGACAGCTGCAGGTAGACAAGTGAGTGACACTCTGACATGTGGTGCATGTTGTCACTGTCAAGTCAGTCAGTGAGGCGTGACAAGGCTTGACAACCTGTCAGCTTGACAGGTGACAGCTTGACAGGTAGACAAGTGAGTGACACTCTGACATGTGGTGCATTGTTGTCCTGTCAAGTCAGTCAGTGAGGCGTGACAAGGCTTGACAACCTGTCAGCTTGACAGGTGACAGCTTGACAGGTAGACAAGTGAGTGACACTCTGACATGTGGTGCATTGTTGTCACCTGTCAAGTCAGTCAGTGAGGCGTGACAAGGCTTGACAACCTGTCAGCTTGACAGGTGACAGCTTGACAGGTAGACAAGTGAGTGACACTCTGACATGTGGTGCATTGTTGTCACCTGTCAAGTCAGTCAGTGAGGCGTGACAAGGCTTGACAACCTGTCAGCTTGACAGGTGACAGCTTGACAGGTAGACAAGTGAGTGACACTCTGACATGTGGTGCATTGTTGTCACTGTCAAGTCAGTCAGTGAGGCGTGACAAGGCTTGACAACCTGTCAGCTTGACAGGTGACAGCTTGACAGGTAGACAAGTGAGTGACACTCTGACATGTGGTGCATTGTTGTCACCTGTCAAGTCAGTCAGTGAGGCGTGACAAGGCTTGACAACCTGTCAGCTTGACAGGTGACAGCTTGACAGGTAGACAAGTGAGTGACACTCTGACATGGGTGCATTGTTGTCACCTGTCAAGTCAGTCAGTGAGGCGTGACAAGGCTTGACACCTGTCAGCTTGACAGGTGACAGCTTGACAGGTAGACAAGTGAGTGACACTCTGACATGTGGTGCATTGTTGTCACCTGTCAAGTCAGTCAGTGAGGCGTGACAAGGCCTGACAACCTGTCAGCTTGACAGGTGACAGCTTGACAGGTAGACAAGTGAGTGACACTCTGACATGTGGTGCATTGTTGTCACCTGTCAAGTCAGTCAGTGAGGCGTGACAAGGCTTGACAACCTGTCAGCTTGACAGGTGACAGCTTGACAGGTAGACAAGTGAGTGACACTCTGACATGTGGTGCATTGTTGTCACCTGTCAAGTCAGTCAGTGAGGCGTGACAAGGCTTGACAACCTGTCAGCTTGACAGGTGACAGCTTGACAGGTAGACAAGTGAGTGACACTCTGACATGTGGTGCATTGTTGTCACCTGTCAAGTCAGTCAGTGAGGCGTGACAAGGCTTGACAACCTGTCAGCTTGACAGGTGACAGCTTGACAGGTAGACAAGTGAGTGACACTCTGACATGTGGTGCATTGTTGTCACCTGTCAAGTCAGTCAGTGAGGCGTGACAAGGCTTGACAACTTGTCAGCTTGACAGGTGACAGCTTGACAGGTAGACAAGTGAGTGACACTCTGACATGTGGTGCATTGTTGTCACCTGTCAAGTCAGTCAGTGAGGCGTGACAAGGCTTGACAACCTGTCAGCTTGTCAGGTGACAGCTTGACAGGTAGACAAGTGAGTGACACTGACATGTGGTGCATTGTTGTCACCTGTCAAGTCAGTCAGTGCGGCGGAACAAGGCTTGACAACCTGTCAGCTTGACAGGTGACAGCTTGACAGGTAGACAAGTGAGTGACACTCTGACATGTGGTGCATTGTTGTCACTGTCAAGTCAGTCAGTGAGGCGTGACAAGGCTTGACAACCTGTCAGCTTGACAGGTGACAGCTTGACAGGTAGACAAGTGAGTGACACTCTGACATGTGGTGCATTGTTGTCACCTGTCAAGTCAGTCAGTGAGGCGTGACAAGGCTTGACAACCTGTCAGCTTGACAGGTGACAGCTTGACAGGTAGACAAGTGAGTGACACTCTGACATGTGGTGCATTGTTGTCACCTGTCAAGTCAGTCAGTGAGGCGTGACAAGGCTTGACAACCTGTCAGCTTGACAGGTGACAGCTTGACAGGTAGACAAGTGAGTGACACTCTGACATGTGGTGCATTGTTGTCACCTGTCAAGTCAGTCAGTGAGGGTGACAAGGCTTGACAACCTGTCAGCTTGACAGGTGACAGCTTGACAGGTAGACAAGTGAGTGACACTCTGACATGTGGTGCATTGTTGTCACCTGTCAAGTCAGTCAGTGAGGCGTGACAAGGCTTGACAACCTGTCATTGACAGGTGACAGCTTGACAGGTAGACAAGTGAGTGACACTCTGACATGTGGTGCATTGTTGTCACTGTCAAGTCAGTCAGTGAGGCGTGACAAGGCTTGACAACCTGTCAGCTTGACAGGTGACAGCTTGACAGGTAGACAAGTGAGTGACACTCTGACATGTGGTGCATGTTGTCACCTGTCAAGTCAGTCAGTGAGGCGTGACAAGGCTTGACAACCTGTCAGCTTGACAGGTGACAGCTTGACAGGTAGACAAGTGAGTGACACTCTGACATGTGGTGCATTGTTGTCACTGTCAAGTCAGTCAGTGAGGCGTGACAAGGCTTGACAACCTGTCAGCTTGACAGGTGACAGCTTGACAGGTAGACAAGTGAGTGACACTCTGACATGTGGTGCATTGTTGTCACCTGTCAAGTCAGTCAGTGAGGCGTGACAAGGCTTGACAACCTGTCAGCTTGACAGGTGACAGCTTGACAGGTAGACAAGTGAGTGACACTCTGACATGTGGTGCATTGTTGTCACCTGTCAAGTCAGTCAGTGAGGCGTGACAAGGCTTGACAACCTGTCAGCTTGACAGGTGACAGCTTGACAGGTAGACAAGTGAGTGACACTCTGACATGTGGTGCATTGTTGTCACCTGTCAAGTCAGTCAGTGAGGCGTGACAAGGCTTGACAACCTGTCAGCTTGACAGGTGACAGCTTGACAGGTAGACAAGTGAGTGACACTCTGACATGTGGTGCATTGTTGTCACCTGTCAAGTCAGTCAGTGAGGCGTGACAAGGCTTGACAACCTGTCAGCTTGACAGGTGACAGCTTGACAGGTAGACAAGTGAGTGACACTCTGACATGTGGTGCATGTTGTCACCTGTCAAGTCAGTCAGTGAGGCGTGACAAGGCTTGACAACCTGTCAGCTTGACAGGTGACAGCTTGACAGGTAGACAAGTGAGTGACACTCTGACATGTGGTGCATTGTTGTCACCTGTCAAGTCAGTCAGTGAGGCGTGACAAGGCTTGACAACCTGTCAGCTTGACAGGTGACAGCTTGACAGGTAGACAAGTGAGTGACACTCTGACATGTGGGGCATTGTTGTCACCTGTCAAGTCAGTCAGTGAGGCGTGACAAGGCTTGACAACCTGTCAGCTTGACAGGTGACAGCTTGACAGGTAGACAAGTGAGTGACACTCTGACATGTGGTGCATTGTTGTCACCTGTCAAGTCAGTCAGTGAGTAAGGCGTGACAAGGCTTGACAACCTGTCAGCTTGACAGGTGACAGCTTGACAGGTAGACAAGTGAGTGACACTGACATGTGGTGCATTGTTGTCACCTGTCAAGTCAGTCAGTGAGGCGTGACAAGGCTTGACAACCTGTCAGCTTGACAGGTGACAGCTTGACAGGTAGACAAGTGAGTGACACTCTGACATGTGGTGCATTGTTGTCACCTGTCAAGTCAGTCAGTGAGGCGTGACAAGGCTTGACAACCTGTCAGCTTGACAGGTGACAGCTTGACAGGTAGACAAGTGAGTGACACTCTGACATGTGGTGCATTGTTGTCACCTGTCAAGTCAGTCAGTGAGGCGTGACAAGGCTTGACAACCTGTCAGCTTGACAGGTGACAGCTTGACAGGTAGACAAGTGAGTGACACTCTGACATGTGGTGCATTGTTGTCACCTGTCAAGTCAGTCAGTGAGGCGTGACAAGGCTTGACAACCTGTCAGCTTGACAGGTGACAGCTTGACAGGTAGACAAGTGAGTGACACTCTGACATGTGGTGCATTGTTGTCACCTGTCAAGTCAGTCAGTGAGGCGTGACAAGGCTTGACAACCTGTCAGCTTGACAGGTGACAGCTTGACAGGTAGACAAGTGAGTGACACTCTGACATGTGGTGCATTGTTGTCTCCTGTCAAGTCAGTCAGTGAGGCGTGACAAGGCTTGACAACCTGTCAGCTTGACAGGTGACAGCTTGACAGGTAGACAAGTGAGTGACACTCTGACATGTGGTGCATTGTTGTCACCTGTCAAGTCAGTCAGTGAGGCGTGACAAGGCTTGACAACCTGTCAGCTTGACAGGTGACAGCTTGACAGGTAGACAAGTGAGTGACACTCTGACATGTGGTGCATTGTTGTCACCTGTCAAGTCAGTCAGTGAGGCGTGACAAGGCTTGACAACCTGTCAGCTTGACAGGTGACAGCTTGACAGGTAGACAAGTGAGTGACACTCTGACATGTGGTGCATGTTGTCACCTGTCAAGTCAGTCAGTGAGGCGTGACAAGGCTTGACAACCTGTCATTGACAGGTGACAGCTTGACAGGTAGACAAGTGAGTGACACTCTGACATGTGGTGCATTGTTGTCAGTCGTCAGTCAGTGAGGCGTGACAAGGCTTGACAACCTGTCAGCTTGACAGGTGACAGCTTGACAGGTAGACAAGTGAGTGACACTCTGACATGTGGTGCATTGTTGTCACCTGTCAAGTCAGTCAGTGAGGCGTGACAAGGCTTGACAACCTGTCAGCTTGACAGGTGACAGCTTGACAGGTAGACAAGTGAGTGACACTCTGACATGTGGTGCATTGTTGTCACCTGTCAAGTCAGTCAGTGAGGCGTGAAAGGCTTGACAACCTGTCAGCTTGACAGGTGACAGCTTGACAGGTAGACAAGTGAGTGACACTCTGACATGTGGTGCATTGTTGTCACCTGTCAAGTCAGTCAGTGAGGCGTGACAAGGCTTGACAACCTGTCAGCTTGACAGGTGACAGCTTGACAGGTAGACAAGTGAGTGACACTCTGACATGTGGTGCATTGTTGTCACCTGTCAAGTCAGTCAGTGAGGCGTGACAAGGCTTGACAACCTGTCAGCTTGACAGGTGACAGCTTGACAGGTAGACAAGTGAGTGACACTCTGACATGTGGTGCATTGTTGTCACCTGTCAAGTCAGTCAGTGAGGCGTGACAAGGCTTGACAACCTGTCAGCTTGACAGGTGACAGCTTGACAGGTAGACAAGTGAGTGACACTCTGACATGTGGTGCATTGTTGTCACCTGTCAAGTCAGTCAGTGAGGCGTGACAAGGCTTGACAACCTGTCAGCTTGACAGGTGACAGCTTGACAGGTAGACAAGTGAGTGACACTCTGACATGTGGTGCATTGTTGTCACCTGTCAAGTCAGTCAGTGAGGCGTGACAAGGCTTGACAACCTGTCAGCTTGACAGGTGACAGCTTGACAGGTAGACAAGTGAGTGACACTCTGACATGTGGTGCATTGTTGTCACCTGTCAAGTCAGTCAGTGAGGCGTGACAAGGCTTGACAACCTGTCAGCTTGACAGGTGACAGCTTGACAGGTAGACAAGTGAGTGACACTCTGACATGTGGTGCATTGTTGTCACCTGTCAAGTCAGTCAGTGAGGCGTGACAAGGCTTGACAACCTGTCAGCTTGACAGGTGACAGCTTGACAGGTAGACAAGTGAGTGACACTCTGACATGTGGTGCATTGTTGTCACCTGTCAAGTCAGTCAGTGAGGCGTGACAAGGCTTGACAACCTGTCAGCTTGACAGGTGACAGCTTGACAGGTAGACAAGTGAGTGACACTCTGACATGTGGTGCATTGTTGTCACCTGTCAAGTCAGTCAGTGAGGCGTGACAAGGCTTGACAACCTGTCAGCTTGACAGGTGACAGCTTGACAGGTAGACAAGTGAGTGACACTCTGACATGTGGTGCATTGTTGTCACCTGTCAAGTCAGTCAGTGAGGCGTGACAAGGCTTGACAACCTGTCAGCTTGACAGGTGACAGCTTGACAGGTAGACAAGTGAGTGACACTCTGACATGTGGTGCATTGTTGTCACCTGTCAAGTCAGTCAGTGAGGCGTGACAAGGCTTGACAACCTGTCAGCTTGACAGGTGACAGCTTGACAGGTAGACAAGTGAGTGACACTCTGACATGTGGTGCATTGTTGTCACCTGTCAAGTCAGTCAGTGAGGCGTGACAAGGCTTGACAACCTGTCAGCTTGACAGGTGACAGCTTGACAGGTAGACAAGTGAGTGACACTCTGACATGTGGTGCATTGTTGTCACCTGTCAAGTCAGTCAGTGAGGCGTGACAAGGCTTGACAACCTGTCAGCTTGACAGGTGACAGCTTGACAGGTAGACAAGTGAGTGACACTCTGACATGTGGTGCATTGTTGTCACCTGTCAAGTCAGTCAGTGAGGCGTGACAAGGCTTGACAACCTGTCAGCTTGACAGGTGACAGCTTGACAGGTAGACAAGTGAGTGACACTCTGACATGTGGTGCATTGTTGTCACCTGTCAAGTCAGTCAGTGAGGCGTGACAAGGCTTGACAACCTGTCAGCTTGACAGGTGACAGCTTGACAGGTAGACAAGTGAGTGACACTCTGACATGTGGTGCATTGTTGTCACCTGTCAAGTCAGTCAGTGAGGCGTGACAAGGCTTGACAACCTGTCAGCTTGACAGGTGACAGCTTGACAGGTAGACAAGTGAGTGACACTCTGACATGTGGTGCATTGTTGTCACCTGTCAAGTCAGTCAGTGAGGCGTGACAAGGCTTGACAACCTGTCAGCTTGACAGGTGACAGCTTGACAGGTAGACAAGTGAGTGACACTCTGACATGTGGTGCATTGTTGTCACCTGTCAAGTCAGTCAGTGAGGCGTGACAAGGCTTGACAACCTGTCAGCTTGACAGGTGACAGCTTGACAGGTAGACAAGTGAGTGACACTCTGACATGTGGTGCATTGTTGTCACCTGTCAAGTCAGTCAGTGAGGCGTGACAAGGCTTGACAACCTGTCAGCTTGACAGGTGACAGCTTGACAGGTAGACAAGTGAGTGACACTCTGACATGTGGTGCATTGTTGTCACCTGTCAAGTCAGTCAGTGAGGCGTGACAAGGCTTGACAACCTGTCAGCTTGACAGGTGACAGCTTGACAGGTAGACAAGTGAGTGACACTCTGACATGTGGTGCATTGTTGTCACCTGTCAAGTCAGTCAGTGAGGCGTGACAAGGCTTGACAACCTGTCAGCTTGACAGGTGACAGCTTGACAGGTAGACAAGTGAGTGACACTCTGACATGTGGTGCATTGTTGTCACCTGTCAAGTCAGTCAGTGAGGCGTGACAAGGCTTGACAACCTGTCAGCTTGACAGGTGACAGCTTGACAGGTAGACAAGTGAGTGACACTCTGACATGTGGTGCATTGTTGTCACCTGTCAAGTCAGTCAGTGAGGCGTGACAAGGCTTGACAACCTGTCAGCTTGACAGGTGACAGCTTGACAGGTAGACAAGTGAGTGACACTCTGACATGTGGTGCATTGTTGTCACCTGTCAAGTCAGTCAGTGAGGCGTGACAAGGCTTGACAACCTGTCAGCTTGACAGGTGACAGCTTGACAGGTAGACAAGTGAGTGACACTCTGACATGTGGTGCATTGTTGTCACCTGTCAAGTCAGTCAGTGAGGCGTGACAAGGCTTGACAACCTGTCAGCTTGACAGGTGACAGCTTGACAGGTAGACAAGTGAGTGACACTCTGACATGTGGTGCATTGTTGTCACCTGTCAAGTCAGTCAGTGAGGCGTGACAAGGCTTGACAACCTGTCAGCTTGACAGGTGACAGCTTGACAGGTAGACAAGTGAGTGACACTCTGACATGTGGTGCATTGTTGTCACCTGTCAAGTCAGTCAGTGAGGCGTGACAAGGCTTGACAACCTGTCAGCTTGACAGGTGACAGCTTGACAGGTAGACAAGTGAGTGACACTCTGACATGTGGTGCATTGTTGTCACCTGTCAAGTCAGTCAGTGAGGCGTGACAAGGCTTGACAACCTGTCAGCTTGACAGGTGACAGCTTGACAGGTAGACAAGTGAGTGACACTCTGACATGTGGTGCATTGTTGTCACCTGTCAAGTCAGTCAGTGAGGCGTGACAAGGCTTGACAACCTGTCAGCTTGACAGGTGACAGCTTGACAGGTAGACAAGTGAGTGACACTCTGACATGTGGTGCATTGTTGTCACCTGTCAAGTCAGTCAGTGAGGCGTGACAAGGCTTGACAACCTGTCAGCTTGACAGGTGACAGCTTGACAGGTAGACAAGTGAGTGACACTCTGACATGTGGTGCATTGTTGTCACCTGTCAAGTCAGTCAGTGAGGCGTGACAAGGCTTGACAACCTGTCAGCTTGACAGGTGACAGCTTGACAGGTAGACAAGTGAGTGACACTCTGACATGTGGTGCATTGTTGTCACCTGTCAAGTCAGTCAGTGAGGCGTGACAAGGCTTGACAACCTGTCAGCTTGACAGGTGACAGCTTGACAGGTAGACAAGTGAGTGACACTCTGACATGTGGTGCATTGTTGTCACCTGTCAAGTCAGTCAGTGAGGCGTGACAAGGCTTGACAACCTGTCAGCTTGACAGGTGACAGCTTGACAGGTAGACAAGTGAGTGACACTCTGACATGTGGTGCATTGTTGTCACCTGTCAAGTCAGTCAGTGAGGCGTGACAAGGCTTGACAACCTGTCAGCTTGACAGGTGACAGCTTGACAGGTAGACAAGTGAGTGACACTCTGACATGTGGTGCATTGTTGTCACCTGTCAAGTCAGTCAGTGAGGCGTGACAAGGCTTGACAACCTGTCAGCTTGACAGGTGACAGCTTGACAGGTAGACAAGTGAGTGACACTCTGACATGTGGTGCATTGTTGTCACCTGTCAAGTCAGTCAGTGAGGCGTGACAAGGCTTGACAACCTGTCAGCTTGACAGGTGACAGCTTGACAGGTAGACAAGTGAGTGACACTCTGACATGTGGTGCATTGTTGTCACCTGTCAAGTCAGTCAGTGAGGCGTGACAAGGCTTGACAACCTGTCAGCTTGACAGGTGACAGCTTGACAGGTAGACAAGTGAGTGACACTCTGACATGTGGTGCATTGTTGTCACCTGTCAAGTCAGTCAGTGAGGCGTGACAAGGCTTGACAACCTGTCAGCTTGACAGGTGACAGCTTGACAGGTAGACAAGTGAGTGACACTCTGACATGTGGTGCATTGTTGTCACCTGTCAAGTCAGTCAGTGAGGCGTGACAAGGCTTGACAACCTGTCAGCTTGACAGGTGACAGCTTGACAGGTAGACAAGTGAGTGACACTCTGACATGTGGTGCATTGTTGTCACCTGTCAAGTCAGTCAGTGAGGCGTGACAAGGCTTGACAACCTGTCAGCTTGACAGGTGACAGCTTGACAGGTAGACAAGTGAGTGACACTCTGACATGTGGTGCATTGTTGTCACCTGTCAAGTCAGTCAGTGAGGCGTGACAAGGCTTGACAACCTGTCAGCTTGACAGGTGACAGCTTGACAGGTAGACAAGTGAGTGACACTCTGACATGTGGTGCATTGTTGTCACCTGTCAAGTCAGTCAGTGAGGCGTGACAAGGCTTGACAACCTGTCAGCTTGACAGGTGACAGCTTGACAGGTAGACAAGTGAGTGACACTCTGACATGTGGTGCATTGTTGTCACCTGTCAAGTCAGTCAGTGAGGCGTGACAAGGCTTGACAACCTGTCAGCTTGACAGGTGACAGCTTGACAGGTAGACAAGTGAGTGACACTCTGACATGTGGTGCATTGTTGTCACCTGTCAAGTCAGTCAGTGAGGCGTGACAAGGCTTGACAACCTGTCAGCTTGACAGGTGACAGCTTGACAGGTAGACAAGTGAGTGACACTCTGACATGTGGTGCATTGTTGTCACCTGTCAAGTCAGTCAGTGAGGCGTGACAAGGCTTGACAACCTGTCAGCTTGACAGGTGACAGCTTGACAGGTAGACAAGTGAGTGACACTCTGACATGTGGTGCATTGTTGTCACCTGTCAAGTCAGTCAGTGAGGCGTGACAAGGCTTGACAACCTGTCAGCTTGACAGGTGACAGCTTGACAGGTAGACAAGTGAGTGACACTCTGACATGTGGTGCATTGTTGTCACCTGTCAAGTCAGTCAGTGAGGCGTGACAAGGCTTGACAACCTGTCAGCTTGACAGGTGACAGCTTGACAGGTAGACAAGTGAGTGACACTCTGACATGTGGTGCATTGTTGTCACCTGTCAAGTCAGTCAGTGAGGCGTGACAAGGCTTGACAACCTGTCAGCTTGACAGGTGACAGCTTGACAGGTAGACAAGTGAGTGACACTCTGACATGTGGTGCATTGTTGTCACCTGTCAAGTCAGTCAGTGAGGCGTGACAAGGCTTGACAACCTGTCAGCTTGACAGGTGACAGCTTGACAGGTAGACAAGTGAGTGACACTCTGACATGTGGTGCATTGTTGTCACCTGTCAAGTCAGTCAGTGAGGCGTGACAAGGCTTGACAACCTGTCAGCTTGACAGGTGACAGCTTGACAGGTAGACAAGTGAGTGACACTCTGACATGTGGTGCATTGTTGTCACCTGTCAAGTCAGTCAGTGAGGCGTGACAAGGCTTGACAACCTGTCAGCTTGACAGGTGACAGCTTGACAGGTAGACAAGTGAGTGACACTCTGACATGTGGTGCATTGTTGTCACCTGTCAAGTCAGTCAGTGAGGCGTGACAAGGCTTGACAACCTGTCAGCTTGACAGGTGACAGCTTGACAGGTAGACAAGTGAGTGACACTCTGACATGTGGTGCATTGTTGTCACCTGTCAAGTCAGTCAGTGAGGCGTGACAAGGCTTGACAACCTGTCAGCTTGACAGGTGACAGCTTGACAGGTAGACAAGTGAGTGACACTCTGACATGTGGTGCATTGTTGTCACCTGTCAAGTCAGTCAGTGAGGCGTGACAAGGCTTGACAACCTGTCAGCTTGACAGGTGACAGCTTGACAGGTAGACAAGTGAGTGACACTCTGACATGTGGTGCATTGTTGTCACCTGTCAAGTCAGTCAGTGAGGCGTGACAAGGCTTGACAACCTGTCAGCTTGACAGGTGACAGCTTGACAGGTAGACAAGTGAGTGACACTCTGACATGTGGTGCATTGTTGTCACCTGTCAAGTCAGTCAGTGAGGCGTGACAAGGCTTGACAACCTGTCAGCTTGACAGGTGACAGCTTGACAGGTAGACAAGTGAGTGACACTCTGACATGTGGTGCATTGTTGTCACCTGTCAAGTCAGTCAGTGAGGCGTGACAAGGCTTGACAACCTGTCAGCTTGACAGGTGACAGCTTGACAGGTAGACAAGTGAGTGACACTCTGACATGTGGTGCATTGTTGTCACCTGTCAAGTCAGTCAGTGAGGCGTGACAAGGCTTGACAACCTGTCAGCTTGACAGGTGACAGCTTGACAGGTAGACAAGTGAGTGACACTCTGACATGTGGTGCATTGTTGTCACCTGTCAAGTCAGTCAGTGAGGCGTGACAAGGCTTGACAACCTGTCAGCTTGACAGGTGACAGCTTGACAGGTAGACAAGTGAGTGACACTCTGACATGTGGTGCATTGTTGTCACCTGTCAAGTCAGTCAGTGAGGCGTGACAAGGCTTGACAACCTGTCAGCTTGACAGGTGACAGCTTGACAGGTAGACAAGTGAGTGACACTCTGACATGTGGTGCATTGTTGTCACCTGTCAAGTCAGTCAGTGAGGCGTGACAAGGCTTGACAACCTGTCAGCTTGACAGGTGACAGCTTGACAGGTAGACAAGTGAGTGACACTCTGACATGTGGTGCATTGTTGTCACCTGTCAAGTCAGTCAGTGAGGCGTGACAAGGCTTGACAACCTGTCAGCTTGACAGGTGACAGCTTGACAGGTAGACAAGTGAGTGACACTCTGACATGTGGTGCATTGTTGTCACCTGTCAAGTCAGTCAGTGAGGCGTGACAAGGCTTGACAACCTGTCAGCTTGACAGGTGACAGCTTGACAGGTAGACAAGTGAGTGACACTCTGACATGTGGTGCATTGTTGTCACCTGTCAAGTCAGTCAGTGAGGCGTGACAAGGCTTGACAACCTGTCAGCTTGACAGGTGACAGCTTGACAGGTAGACAAGTGAGTGACACTCTGACATGTGGTGCATTGTTGTCACCTGTCAAGTCAGTCAGTGAGGCGTGACAAGGCTTGACAACCTGTCAGCTTGACAGGTGACAGCTTGACAGGTAGACAAGTGAGTGACACTCTGACATGTGGTGCATTGTTGTCACCTGTCAAGTCAGTCAGTGAGGCGTGACAAGGCTTGACAACCTGTCAGCTTGACAGGTGACAGCTTGACAGGTAGACAAGTGAGTGACACTCTGACATGTGGTGCATTGTTGTCACCTGTCAAGTCAGTCAGTGAGGCGTGACAAGGCTTGACAACCTGTCAGCTTGACAGGTGACAGCTTGACAGGTAGACAAGTGAGTGACACTCTGACATGTGGTGCATTGTTGTCACCTGTCAAGTCAGTCAGTGAGGCGTGACAAGGCTTGACAACCTGTCAGCTTGACAGGTGACAGCTTGACAGGTAGACAAGTGAGTGACACTCTGACATGTGGTGCATTGTTGTCACCTGTCAAGTCAGTCAGTGAGGCGTGACAAGGCTTGACAACCTGTCAGCTTGACAGGTGACAGCTTGACAGGTAGACAAGTGAGTGACACTCTGACATGTGGTGCATTGTTGTCACCTGTCAAGTCAGTCAGTGAGGCGTGACAAGGCTTGACAACCTGTCAGCTTGACAGGTGACAGCTTGACAGGTAGACAAGTGAGTGACACTCTGACATGTGGTGCATTGTTGTCACCTGTCAAGTCAGTCAGTGAGGCGTGACAAGGCTTGACAACCTGTCAGCTTGACAGGTGACAGCTTGACAGGTAGACAAGTGAGTGACACTCTGACATGTGGTGCATTGTTGTCACCTGTCAAGTCAGTCAGTGAGGCGTGACAAGGCTTGACAACCTGTCAGCTTGACAGGTGACAGCTTGACAGGTAGACAAGTGAGTGACACTCTGACATGTGGTGCATTGTTGTCACCTGTCAAGTCAGTCAGTGAGGCGTGACAAGGCTTGACAACCTGTCAGCTTGACAGGTGACAGCTTGACAGGTAGACAAGTGAGTGACACTCTGACATGTGGTGCATTGTTGTCACCTGTCAAGTCAGTCAGTGAGGCGTGACAAGGCTTGACAACCTGTCAGCTTGACAGGTGACAGCTTGACAGGTAGACAAGTGAGTGACACTCTGACATGTGGTGCATTGTTGTCACCTGTCAAGTCAGTCAGTGAGGCGTGACAAGGCTTGACAACCTGTCAGCTTGACAGGTGACAGCTTGACAGGTAGACAAGTGAGTGACACTCTGACATGTGGTGCATTGTTGTCACCTGTCAAGTCAGTCAGTGAGGCGTGACAAGGCTTGACAACCTGTCAGCTTGACAGGTGACAGCTTGACAGGTAGACAAGTGAGTGACACTCTGACATGTGGTGCATTGTTGTCACCTGTCAAGTCAGTCAGTGAGGCGTGACAAGGCTTGACAACCTGTCAGCTTGACAGGTGACAGCTTGACAGGTAGACAAGTGAGTGACACTCTGACATGTGGTGCATTGTTGTCACCTGTCAAGTCAGTCAGTGAGGCGTGACAAGGCTTGACAACCTGTCAGCTTGACAGGTGACAGCTTGACAGGTAGACAAGTGAGTGACACTCTGACATGTGGTGCATTGTTGTCACCTGTCAAGTCAGTCAGTGAGGCGTGACAAGGCTTGACAACCTGTCAGCTTGACAGGTGACAGCTTGACAGGTAGACAAGTGAGTGACACTCTGACATGTGGTGCATTGTTGTCACCTGTCAAGTCAGTCAGTGAGGCGTGACAAGGCTTGACAACCTGTCAGCTTGACAGGTGACAGCTTGACAGGTAGACAAGTGAGTGACACTCTGACATGTGGTGCATTGTTGTCACCTGTCAAGTCAGTCAGTGAGGCGTGACAAGGCTTGACAACCTGTCAGCTTGACAGGTGACAGCTTGACAGGTAGACAAGTGAGTGACACTCTGACATGTGGTGCATTGTTGTCACCTGTCAAGTCAGTCAGTGAGGCGTGACAAGGCTTGACAACCTGTCAGCTTGACAGGTGACAGCTTGACAGGTAGACAAGTGAGTGACACTCTGACATGTGGTGCATTGTTGTCACCTGTCAAGTCAGTCAGTGAGGCGTGACAAGGCTTGACAACCTGTCAGCTTGACAGGTGACAGCTTGACAGGTAGACAAGTGAGTGACACTCTGACATGTGGTGCATTGTTGTCACCTGTCAAGTCAGTCAGTGAGGCGTGACAAGGCTTGACAACCTGTCAGCTTGACAGGTGACAGCTTGACAGGTAGACAAGTGAGTGACACTCTGACATGTGGTGCATTGTTGTCACCTGTCAAGTCAGTCAGTGAGGCGTGACAAGGCTTGACAACCTGTCAGCTTGACAGGTGACAGCTTGACAGGTAGACAAGTGAGTGACACTCTGACATGTGGTGCATTGTTGTCACCTGTCAAGTCAGTCAGTGAGGCGTGACAAGGCTTGACAACCTGTCAGCTTGACAGGTGACAGCTTGACAGGTAGACAAGTGAGTGACACTCTGACATGTGGTGCATTGTTGTCACCTGTCAAGTCAGTCAGTGAGGCGTGACAAGGCTTGACAACCTGTCAGCTTGACAGGTGACAGCTTGACAGGTAGACAAGTGAGTGACACTCTGACATGTGGTGCATTGTTGTCACCTGTCAAGTCAGTCAGTGAGGCGTGACAAGGCTTGACAACCTGTCAGCTTGACAGGTGACAGCTTGACAGGTAGACAAGTGAGTGACACTCTGACATGTGGTGCATTGTTGTCACCTGTCAAGTCAGTCAGTGAGGCGTGACAAGGCTTGACAACCTGTCAGCTTGACAGGTGACAGCTTGACAGGTAGACAAGTGAGTGACACTCTGACATGTGGTGCATTGTTGTCACCTGTCAAGTCAGTCAGTGAGGCGTGACAAGGCTTGACAACCTGTCAGCTTGACAGGTGACAGCTTGACAGGTAGACAAGTGAGTGACACTCTGACATGTGGTGCATTGTTGTCACCTGTCAAGTCAGTCAGTGAGGCGTGACAAGGCTTGACAACCTGTCAGCTTGACAGGTGACAGCTTGACAGGTAGACAAGTGAGTGACACTCTGACATGTGGTGCATTGTTGTCACCTGTCAAGTCAGTCAGTGAGGCGTGACAAGGCTTGACAACCTGTCAGCTTGACAGGTGACAGCTTGACAGGTAGACAAGTGAGTGACACTCTGACATGTGGTGCATTGTTGTCACCTGTCAAGTCAGTCAGTGAGGCGTGACAAGGCTTGACAACCTGTCAGCTTGACAGGTGACAGCTTGACAGGTAGACAAGTGAGTGACACTCTGACATGTGGTGCATTGTTGTCACCTGTCAAGTCAGTCAGTGAGGCGTGACAAGGCTTGACAACCTGTCAGCTTGACAGGTGACAGCTTGACAGGTAGACAAGTGAGTGACACTCTGACATGTGGTGCATTGTTGTCACCTGTCAAGTCAGTCAGTGAGGCGTGACAAGGCTTGACAACCTGTCAGCTTGACAGGTGACAGCTTGACAGGTAGACAAGTGAGTGACACTCTGACATGTGGTGCATTGTTGTCACCTGTCAAGTCAGTCAGTGAGGCGTGACAAGGCTTGACAACCTGTCAGCTTGACAGGTGACAGCTTGACAGGTAGACAAGTGAGTGACACTCTGACATGTGGTGCATTGTTGTCACCTGTCAAGTCAGTCAGTGAGGCGTGACAAGGCTTGACAACCTGTCAGCTTGACAGGTGACAGCTTGACAGGTAGACAAGTGAGTGACACTCTGACATGTGGTGCATTGTTGTCACCTGTCAAGTCAGTCAGTGAGGCGTGACAAGGCTTGACAACCTGTCAGCTTGACAGGTGACAGCTTGACAGGTAGACAAGTGAGTGACACTCTGACATGTGGTGCATTGTTGTCACTGTCAAGTCAGTCAGTGAGGCGTGACAAGGCTTGACAACCTGTCAGCTTGACAGGTGACAGCTTGACAGGTAGACAAGTGAGTGACACTCTGACATGTGGTGCATTGTTGTCACCTGTCAAGTCAGTCAGTGAGGCGTGACAAGGCTTGACAACCTGTCAGCTTGACAGGTGACAGCTTGACAGGTAGACAAGTGAGTGACACTCTGACATGTGGTGCATTGTTGTCACCTGTCAAGTCAGTCAGTGAGGCGTGACAAGGCTTGACAACCTGTCAGCTTGACAGGTGACAGCTTGACAGGTAGACAAGTGAGTGACACTCTGACATGTGGTGCATTGTTGTCACCTCAAGTCAGTCAGTGAGGCGTGACAAGGCTTGACAACCTGTCAGCTTGACAGGTGACAGCTTGACAGGTAGACAAGTGAGTGACACTCTGACATGTGGTGCATTGTTGTCACCTGTCAAGTCAGTCAGTGAGGCGTGACAAGGCTTGACAACCTGTCAGCTTGACAGGTGACAGCTTGACAGGTAGACAAGTGAGTGACACTCTGACATGTGGTGCATTGTTGTCACCTGTCAAGTCAGTCAGTGAGGCGTGACAAGGCTTGACAACCTGTCAGCTTGACAGGTGACAGCTTGACAGGTAGACAAGTGAGTGACACTCTGACATGTGGTGCATTGTTGTCACCTGTCAAGTCAGTCAGTGAGGCGTGACAAGGCTTGACAACCTGTCAGCTTGACAGGTGACAGCTTGACAGGTAGACAAGTGAGTGACACTCTGACATGTGGTGCATTGTTGTCACCTGTCAAGTCAGTCAGTGAGGCGTGACAAGGCTTGACAACCTGTCAGCTTGACAGGTGACAGCTTGACAGGTAGACAAGTGAGTGACACTCTGACATGTGGTGCATTGTTGTCACCTGTCAAGTCAGTCAGTGAGGCGTGACAAGGCTTGACAACCTGTCAGCTTGACAGGTGACAGCTTGACAGGTAGACAAGTGAGTGACACTCTGACATGTGGTGCATTGTTGTCACCTGTCAAGTCAGTCAGTGAGGCGTGACAAGGCTTGACAACCTGTCAGCTTGACAGGTGACAGCTTGACAGGTAGACAAGTGAGTGACACTCTGACATGTGGTGCATTGTTGTCACCTGTCAAGTCAGTCAGTGAGGCGTGACAAGGCTTGACAACCTGTCAGCTTGACAGGTGACAGCTTGACAGGTAGACAAGTGAGTGACACTCTGACATGTGGTGCATTGTTGTCACCTGTCAAGTCAGTCAGTGAGGCGTGACAAGGCTTGACAACCTGTCAGCTTGACAGGTGACAGCTTGACAGGTAGACAAGTGAGTGACACTCTGACATGTGGTGCATTGTTGTCACCTGTCAAGTCAGTCAGTGAGGCGTGACAAGGCTTGACAACCTGTCAGCTTGACAGGTGACAGCTTGACAGGTAGACAAGTGAGTGACACTCTGACATGTGGTGCATTGTTGTCACCTGTCAAGTCAGTCAGTGAGGCGTGACAAGGCTTGACAACCTGTCAGCTTGACAGGTGACAGCTTGACAGGTAGACAAGTGAGTGACACTCTGACATGTGGTGCATTGTTGTCACCTGTCAAGTCAGTCAGTGAGGCGTGACAAGGCTTGACAACCTGTCAGCTTGACAGGTGACAGCTTGACAGGTAGACAAGTGAGTGACACTCTGACATGTGGTGCATTGTTGTCACCTGTCAAGTCAGTCAGTGAGGCGTGACAAGGCTTGACAACCTGTCAGCTTGACAGGTGACAGCTTGACAGGTAGACAAGTGAGTGACACTCTGACATGTGGTGCATTGTTGTCACCTGTCAAGTCAGTCAGTGAGGCGTGACAAGGCTTGACAACCTGTCAGCTTGACAGGTGACAGCTTGACAGGTAGACAAGTGAGTGACACTCTGACATGTGGTGCATTGTTGTCACCTGTCAAGTCAGTCAGTGAGGCGTGACAAGGCTTGACAACCTGTCAGCTTGACAGGTGACAGCTTGACAGGTAGACAAGTGAGTGACACTCTGACATGTGGTGCATTGTTGTCACCTGTCAAGTCAGTCAGTGAGGCGTGACAAGGCTTGACAACCTGTCAGCTTGACAGGTGACAGCTTGACAGGTAGACAAGTGAGTGACACTCTGACATGTGGTGCATTGTTGTCACCTGTCAAGTCAGTGAGGCGTGACAAGGCTTGACAACCTGTCAGCTTGACAGGTGACAGCTTGACAGGTAGACAAGTGAGTGACACTCTGACATGTGGTGCATTGTTGTCACCTGTCAAGTCAGTCAGTGAGGCGTGACAAGGCTTGACAACCTGTCAGCTTGACAGGTGACAGCTTGACAGGTAGACAAGTGAGTGACACTCTGACATGTGGTGCATTGTTGTCACCTGTCAAGTCAGTCAGTGAGGCGTGACAAGGCTTGACAACCTGTCAGCTTGACAGGTGACAGCTTGACAGGTAGACAAGTGAGTGACACTCTGACATGTGGTGCATTGTTGTCACCTGTCAAGTCAGTCAGTGAGGCGTGACAAGGCTTGACAACCTGTCAGCTTGACAGGTGACAGCTTGACAGGTAGACAAGTGAGTGACACTCTGACATGTGGTGCATTGTTGTCACCTGTCAAGTCAGTCAGTGAGGCGTGACAAGGCTTGACAACCTGTCAGCTTGACAGGTGACAGCTTGACAGGTAGACAAGTGAGTGACACTCTGACATGTGGTGCATTGTTGTCACCTGTCAAGTCAGTCAGTGAGGCGTGACAAGGCTTGACAACCTGTCAGCTTGACAGGTGACAGCTTGACAGGTAGACAAGTGAGTGACACTCTGACATGTGGTGCATTGTTGTCACCTGTCAAGTCAGTCAGTGAGGCGTGACAAGGCTTGACAACCTGTCAGCTTGACAGGTGACAGCTTGACAGGTAGACAAGTGAGTGACACTCTGACATGTGGTGCATTGTTGTCACCTGTCAAGTCAGTCAGTGAGGCGTGACAAGGCTTGACAACCTGTCAGCTTGACAGGTGACAGCTTGACAGGTAGACAAGTGAGTGACACTCTGACATGTGGTGCATTGTTGTCACCTGTCAAGTCAGTCAGTGAGGCGTGACAAGGCTTGACAACCTGTCAGCTTGACAGGTGACAGCTTGACAGGTAGACAAGTGAGTGACACTCTGACATGTGGTGCATTGTTGTCACCTGTCAAGTCAGTCAGTGAGGCGTGACAAGGCTTGACAACCTGTCAGCTTGACAGGTGACAGCTTGACAGGTAGACAAGTGAGTGACACTCTGACATGTGGTGCATTGTTGTCACCTGTCAAGTCAGTCAGTGAGGCGTGACAAGGCTTGACAACCTGTCAGCTTGACAGGTGACAGCTTGACAGGTAGACAAGTGAGTGACACTCTGACATGTGGTGCATTGTTGTCACCTGTCAAGTCAGTCAGTGAGGCGTGACAAGGCTTGACAACCTGTCAGCTTGACAGGTGACAGCTTGACAGGTAGACAAGTGAGTGACACTCTGACATGTGGTGCATTGTTGTCACCTGTCAAGTCAGTCAGTGAGGCGTGACAAGGCTTGACAACCTGTCAGCTTGACAGGTGACAGCTTGACAGGTAGACAAGTGAGTGACACTCTGACATGTGGTGCATTGTTGTCACCTGTCAAGTCAGTCAGTGAGGCGTGACAAGGCTTGACAACCTGTCAGCTTGACAGGTGACAGCTTGACAGGTAGACAAGTGAGTGACACTCTGACATGTGGTGCATTGTTGTCACCTGTCAAGTCAGTCAGTGAGGCGTGACAAGGCTTGACAACCTGTCAGCTTGACAGGTGACAGCTTGACAGGTAGACAAGTGAGTGACACTCTGACATGTGGTGCATTGTTGTCACCTGTCAAGTCAGTCAGTGAGGCGTGACAAGGCTTGACAACCTGTCAGCTTGACAGGTGACAGCTTGACAGGTAGACAAGTGAGTGACACTCTGACATGTGGTGCATTGTTGTCACCTGTCAAGTCAGTCAGTGAGGCGTGACAAGGCTTGACAACCTGTCAGCTTGACAGGTGACAGCTTGACAGGTAGACAAGTGAGTGACACTCTGACATGTGGTGCATTGTTGTCACCTGTCAAGTCAGTCAGTGAGGCGTGACAAGGCTTGACAACCTGTCAGCTTGACAGGTGACAGCTTGACAGGTAGACAAGTGAGTGACACTCTGACATGTGGTGCATTGTTGTCACCTGTCAAGTCAGTCAGTGAGGCGTGACAAGGCTTGACAACCTGTCAGCTTGACAGGTGACAGCTTGACAGGTAGACAAGTGAGTGACACTCTGACATGTGGTGCATTGTTGTCACCTGTCAAGTCAGTCAGTGAGGCGTGACAAGGCTTGACAACCTGTCAGCTTGACAGGTGACAGCTTGACAGGTAGACAAGTGAGTGACACTCTGACATGTGGTGCATTGTTGTCACCTGTCAAGTCAGTCAGTGAGGCGTGACAAGGCTTGACAACCTGTCAGCTTGACAGGTGACAGCTTGACAGGTAGACAAGTGAGTGACACTCTGACATGTGGTGCATTGTTGTCACCTGTCAAGTCAGTCAGTGAGGCGTGACAAGGCTTGACAACCTGTCAGCTTGACAGGTGACAGCTTGACAGGTAGACAAGTGAGTGACACTCTGACATGTGGTGCATTGTTGTCACCTGTCAAGTCAGTCAGTGAGGCGTGACAAGGCTTGACAACCTGTCAGCTTGACAGGTGACAGCTTGACAGGTAGACAAGTGAGTGACACTCTGACATGTGGTGCATTGTTGTCACCTGTCAAGTCAGTCAGTGAGGCGTGACAAGGCTTGACAACCTGTCAGCTTGACAGGTGACAGCTTGACAGGTAGACAAGTGAGTGACACTCTGACATGTGGTGCATTGTTGTCACCTGTCAAGTCAGTCAGTGAGGCGTGACAAGGCTTGACAACCTGTCAGCTTGACAGGTGACAGCTTGACAGGTAGACAAGTGAGTGACACTCTGACATGTGGTGCATTGTTGTCACCTGTCAAGTCAGTCAGTGAGGCGTGACAAGGCTTGACAACCTGTCAGCTTGACAGGTGACAGCTTGACAGGTAGACAAGTGAGTGACACTCTGACATGTGGTGCATTGTTGTCACCTGTCAAGTCAGTCAGTGAGGCGTGACAAGGCTTGACAACCTGTCAGCTTGACAGGTGACAGCTTGACAGGTAGACAAGTGAGTGACACTCTGACATGTGGTGCATTGTTGTCACCTGTCAAGTCAGTCAGTGAGGCGTGACAAGGCTTGACAACCTGTCAGCTTGACAGGTGACAGCTTGACAGGTAGACAAGTGAGTGACACTCTGACATGTGGTGCATTGTTGTCACCTGTCAAGTCAGTCAGTGAGGCGTGACAAGGCTTGACAACCTGTCAGCTTGACAGGTGACAGCTTGACAGGTAGACAAGTGAGTGACACTCTGACATGTGGTGCATTGTTGTCACCTGTCAAGTCAGTCAGTGAGGCGTGACAAGGCTTGACAACCTGTCAGCTTGACAGGTGACAGCTTGACAGGTAGACAAGTGAGTGACACTCTGACATGTGGTGCATTGTTGTCACCTGTCAAGTCAGTCAGTGAGGCGTGACAAGGCTTGACAACCTGTCAGCTTGACAGGTGACAGCTTGACAGGTAGACAAGTGAGTGACACTCTGACATGTGGTGCATTGTTGTCACCTGTCAAGTCAGTCAGTGAGGCGTGACAAGGCTTGACAACCTGTCAGCTTGACAGGTGACAGCTTGACAGGTAGACAAGTGAGTGACACTCTGACATGTGGTGCATTGTTGTCACCTGTCAAGTCAGTCAGTGAGGCGTGACAAGGCTTGACAACCTGTCAGCTTGACAGGTGACAGCTTGACAGGTAGACAAGTGAGTGACACTCTGACATGTGGTGCATTGTTGTCACCTGTCAAGTCAGTCAGTGAGGCGTGACAAGGCTTGACAACCTGTCAGCTTGACAGGTGACAGCTTGACAGGTAGACAAGTGAGTGACACTCTGACATGTGGTGCATTGTTGTCACCTGTCAAGTCAGTCAGTGAGGCGTGACAAGGCTTGACAACCTGTCAGCTTGACAGGTGACAGCTTGACAGGTAGACAAGTGAGTGACACTCTGACATGTGGTGCATTGTTGTCACCTGTCAAGTCAGTCAGTGAGGCGTGACAAGGCTTGACAACCTGTCAGCTTGACAGGTGACAGCTTGACAGGTAGACAAGTGAGTGACACTCTGACATGTGGTGCATTGTTGTCACCTGTCAAGTCAGTCAGTGAGGCGTGACAAGGCTTGACAACCTGTCAGCTTGACAGGTGACAGCTTGACAGGTAGACAAGTGAGTGACACTCTGACATGTGGTGCATTGTTGTCACCTGTCAAGTCAGTCAGTGAGGCGTGACAAGGCTTGACAACCTGTCAGCTTGACAGGTGACAGCTTGACAGGTAGACAAGTGAGTGACACTCTGACATGTGGTGCATTGTTGTCACCTGTCAAGTCAGTCAGTGAGGCGTGACAAGGCTTGACAACCTGTCAGCTTGACAGGTGACAGCTTGACAGGTAGACAAGTGAGTGACACTCTGACATGTGGTGCATTGTTGTCACCTGTCAAGTCAGTCAGTGAGGCGTGACAAGGCTTGACAACCTGTCAGCTTGACAGGTGACAGCTTGACAGGTAGACAAGTGAGTGACACTCTGACATGTGGTGCATTGTTGTCACCTGTCAAGTCAGTCAGTGAGGCGTGACAAGGCTTGACAACCTGTCAGCTTGACAGGTGACAGCTTGACAGGTAGACAAGTGAGTGACACTCTGACATGTGGTGCATTGTTGTCACCTGTCAAGTCAGTCAGTGAGGCGTGACAAGGCTTGACAACCTGTCAGCTTGACAGGTGACAGCTTGACAGGTAGACAAGTGAGTGACACTCTGACATGTGGTGCATTGTTGTCACCTGTCAAGTCAGTCAGTGAGGCGTGACAAGGCTTGACAACCTGTCAGCTTGACAGGTGACAGCTTGACAGGTAGACAAGTGAGTGACACTCTGACATGTGGTGCATTGTTGTCACCTGTCAAGTCAGTCAGTGAGGCGTGACAAGGCTTGACAACCTGTCAGCTTGACAGGTGACAGCTTGACAGGTAGACAAGTGAGTGACACTCTGACATGTGGTGCATTGTTGTCACCTGTCAAGTCAGTCAGTGAGGCGTGACAAGGCTTGACAACCTGTCAGCTTGACAGGTGACAGCTTGACAGGTAGACAAGTGAGTGACACTCTGACATGTGGTGCATTGTTGTCACCTGTCAAGTCAGTCAGTGAGGCGTGACAAGGCTTGACAACCTGTCAGCTTGACAGGTGACAGCTTGACAGGTAGACAAGTGAGTGACACTCTGACATGTGGTGCATTGTTGTCACCTGTCAAGTCAGTCAGTGAGGCGTGACAAGGCTTGACAACCTGTCAGCTTGACAGGTGACAGCTTGACAGGTAGACAAGTGAGTGACACTCTGACATGTGGTGCATTGTTGTCACCTGTCAAGTCAGTCAGTGAGGCGTGACAAGGCTTGACAACCTGTCAGCTTGACAGGTGACAGCTTGACAGGTAGACAAGTGAGTGACACTCTGACATGTGGTGCATTGTTGTCACCTGTCAAGTCAGTCAGTGAGGCGTGACAAGGCTTGACAACCTGTCAGCTTGACAGGTGACAGCTTGACAGGTAGACAAGTGAGTGACACTCTGACATGTGGTGCATTGTTGTCACCTGTCAAGTCAGTCAGTGAGGCGTGACAAGGCTTGACAACCTGTCAGCTTGACAGGTGACAGCTTGACAGGTAGACAAGTGAGTGACACTCTGACATGTGGTGCATTGTTGTCACCTGTCAAGTCAGTCAGTGAGGCGTGACAAGGCTTGACAACCTGTCAGCTTGACAGGTGACAGCTTGACAGGTAGACAAGTGAGTGACACTCTGACATGTGGTGCATTGTTGTCACCTGTCAAGTCAGTCAGTGAGGCGTGACAAGGCTTGACAACCTGTCAGCTTGACAGGTGACAGCTTGACAGGTAGACAAGTGAGTGACACTCTGACATGTGGTGCATTGTTGTCACCTGTCAAGTCAGTCAGTGAGGCGTGACAAGGCTTGACAACCTGTCAGCTTGACAGGTGACAGCTTGACAGGTAGACAAGTGAGTGACACTCTGACATGTGGTGCATTGTTGTCACCTGTCAAGTCAGTCAGTGAGGCGTGACAAGGCTTGACAACCTGTCAGCTTGACAGGTGACAGCTTGACAGGTAGACAAGTGAGTGACACTCTGACATGTGGTGCATTGTTGTCACCTGTCAAGTCAGTCAGTGAGGCGTGACAAGGCTTGACAACCTGTCAGCTTGACAGGTGACAGCTTGACAGGTAGACAAGTGAGTGACACTCTGACATGTGGTGCATTGTTGTCACCTGTCAAGTCAGTCAGTGAGGCGTGACAAGGCTTGACAACCTGTCAGCTTGACAGGTGACAGCTTGACAGGTAGACAAGTGAGTGACACTCTGACATGTGGTGCATTGTTGTCACCTGTCAAGTCAGTCAGTGAGGCGTGACAAGGCTTGACAACCTGTCAGCTTGACAGGTGACAGCTTGACAGGTAGACAAGTGAGTGACACTCTGACATGTGGTGCATTGTTGTCACCTGTCAAGTCAGTCAGTGAGGCGTGACAAGGCTTGACAACCTGTCAGCTTGACAGGTGACAGCTTGACAGGTAGAGTGAGTGACACTCTGACATGTGGTGCATTGTTGTCACCTGTCAAGTCAGTCAGTGAGGCGTGACAAGGCTTGACAACCTGTCAGCTTGACAGGTGACAGCTTGACAGGTAGACAAGTGAGTGACACTCTGACATGTGGTGCATTGTTGTCACCTGTCAAGTCAGTCAGTGAGGCGTGACAAGGCTTGACAACCTGTCAGCTTGACAGGTGACAGCTTGACAGGTAGACAAGTGAGTGACACTCTGACATGTGGTGCATTGTTGTCACCTGTCAAGTCAGTCAGTGAGGCGTGACAAGGCTTGACAACCTGTCAGCTTGACAGGTGACAGCTTGACAGGTAGACAAGTGAGTGACACTCTGACATGTGGTGCATTGTTGTCACCTGTCAAGTCAGTCAGTGAGGCGTGACAAGGCTTGACAACCTGTCAGCTTGACAGGTGACAGCTTGACAGGTAGACAAGTGAGTGACACTCTGACATGTGGTGCATTGTTGTCACCTGTCAAGTCAGTCAGTGAGGCGTGACAAGGCTTGACAACCTGTCAGCTTGACAGGTGACAGCTTGACAGGTAGACAAGTGAGTGACACTCTGACATGTGGTGCATTGTTGTCACCTGTCAAGTCAGTCAGTGAGGCGTGACAAGGCTTGACAACCTGTCAGCTTGACAGGTGACAGCTTGACAGGTAGACAAGTGAGTGACACTCTGACATGTGGTGCATTGTTGTCACCTGTCAAGTCAGTCAGTGAGGCGTGACAAGGCTTGACAACCTGTCAGCTTGACAGGTGACAGCTTGACAGGTAGACAAGTGAGTGACACTCTGACATGTGGTGCATTGTTGTCACCTGTCAAGTCAGTCAGTGAGGCGTGACAAGGCTTGACAACCTGTCAGCTTGACAGGTGACAGCTTGACAGGTAGACAAGTGAGTGACACTCTGACATGTGGTGCATTGTTGTCACCTGTCAAGTCAGTCAGTGAGGCGTGACAAGGCTTGACAACCTGTCAGCTTGACAGGTGACAGCTTGACAGGTAGACAAGTGAGTGACACTCTGACATGTGGTGCATTGTTGTCACCTGTCAAGTCAGTCAGTGAGGCGTGACAAGGCTTGACAACCTGTCAGCTTGACAGGTGACAGCTTGACAGGTAGACAAGTGAGTGACACTCTGACATGTGGTGCATTGTTGTCACCTGTCAAGTCAGTCAGTGAGGCGTGACAAGGCTTGACAACCTGTCAGCTTGACAGGTGACAGCTTGACAGGTAGACAAGTGAGTGACACTCTGACATGTGGTGCATTGTTGTCACCTGTCAAGTCAGTCAGTGAGGCGTGACAAGGCTTGACAACCTGTCAGCTTGACAGGTGACAGCTTGACAGGTAGACAAGTGAGTGACACTCTGACATGTGGTGCATTGTTGTCACCTGTCAAGTCAGTCAGTGAGGCGTGACAAGGCTTGACAACCTGTCAGCTTGACAGGTGACAGCTTGACAGGTAGACAAGTGAGTGACACTCTGACATGTGGTGCATTGTTGTCACCTGTCAAGTCAGTCAGTGAGGCGTGACAAGGCTTGACAACCTGTCAGCTTGACAGGTGACAGCTTGACAGGTAGACAAGTGAGTGACACTCTGACATGTGGTGCATTGTTGTCACCTGTCAAGTCAGTCAGTGAGGCGTGACAAGGCTTGACAACCTGTCAGCTTGACAGGTGACAGCTTGACAGGTAGACAATGAGTGACACTCTGACATGTGGTGCATTGTTGTCACCTGTCAAGTCAGTCAGTGAGGCGTGACAAGGCTTGACAACCTGTCAGCTTGACAGGTGACAGCTTGACAGGTAGACAAGTGAGTGACACTCTGACATGTGGTGCATTGTTGTCACCTGTCAAGTCAGTCAGTGAGGCGTGACAAGGCTTGACAACCTGTCAGCTTGACAGGTGACAGCTTGACAGGTAGACAAGTGAGTGACACTCTGACATGTGGTGCATTGTTGTCACCTGTCAAGTCAGTCAGTGAGGCGTGACAAGGCTTGACAACCTGTCAGCTTGACAGGTGACAGCTTGACAGGTAGACAAGTGAGTGACACTCTGACATGTGGTGCATTGTTGTCACCTGTCAAGTCAGTCAGTGAGGCGTGACAAGGCTTGACAACCTGTCAGCTTGACAGGTGACAGCTTGACAGGTAGACAAGTGAGTGACACTCTGACATGTGGTGCATTGTTGTCACCTGTCAAGTCAGTCAGTGAGGCGTGACAAGGCTTGACAACCTGTCAGCTTGACAGGTGACAGCTTGACAGGTAGACAAGTGAGTGACACTCTGACATGTGGTGCATTGTTGTCACCTCAAGTCAGTCAGTGAGGCGTGACAAGGCTTGACAACCTGTCAGCTTGACAGGTGACAGCTTGACAGGTAGACAAGTGAGTGACACTCTGACATGTGGTGCATTGTTGTCACCTGTCAAGTCAGTCAGTGAGGCGTGACAAGGCTTGACAACCTGTCAGCTTGACAGGTGACAGCTTGACAGGTAGACAAGTGAGTGACACTCTGACATGTGGTGCATTGTTGTCACCTGTCAAGTCAGTCAGTGAGGCGTGACAAGGCTTGACAACCTGTCAGCTTGACAGGTGACAGCTTGACAGGTAGACAAGTGAGTGACACTCTGACATGTGGTGCATTGTTGTCACCTGTCAAGTCAGTCAGTGAGGCGTGACAAGGCTTGACAACCTGTCAGCTTGACAGGTGACAGCTTGACAGGTAGACAAGTGAGTGACACTCTGACATGTGGTGCATTGTTGTCACCTGTCAAGTCAGTCAGTGAGGCGTGACAAGGCTTGACAACCTGTCAGCTTGACAGGTGACAGCTTGACAGGTAGACAAGTGAGTGACACTCTGACATGTGGTGCATTGTTGTCACCTGTCAAGTCAGTCAGTGAGGCGTGACAAGGCTTGACAACCTGTCAGCTTGACAGGTGACAGCTTGACAGGTAGACAAGTGAGTGACACTCTGACATGTGGTGCATTGTTGTCACCGTCAAGTCAGTCAGTGAGGCGTGACAAGGCTTGACAACCTGTCAGCTTGACAGGTGACAGCTTGACAGGTAGACAAGTGAGTGACACTCTGACATGTGGTGCATTGTTGTCACCTGTCAAGTCAGTCAGTGAGGCGTGACAAGGCTTGACAACCTGTCAGCTTGACAGGTGACAGCTTGACAGGTAGACAAGTGAGTGACACTCTGACATGTGGTGCATTGTTGTCACCTGTCAAGTCAGTCAGTGAGGCGTGACAAGGCTTGACAACCTGTCAGCTTGACAGGTGACAGCTTGACAGGTAGACAAGTGAGTGACACTCTGACATGTGGTGCATTGTTGTCACCTGTCAAGTCAGTCAGTGAGGCGTGACAAGGCTTGACAACCTGTCAGCTTGACAGGTGACAGCTTGACAGGTAGACAAGTGAGTGACACTCTGACATGTGGTGCATTGTTGTCACCTGTCAAGTCAGTCAGTGAGGCGTGACAAGGCTTGACAACCTGTCAGCTTGACAGGTGACAGCTTGACAGGTAGACAAGTGAGTGACACTCTGACATGTGGTGCATTGTTGTCACCTGTCAAGTCAGTCAGTGAGGCGTGACAAGGCTTGACAACCTGTCAGCTTGACAGGTGACAGCTTGACAGGTAGACAAGTGAGTGACACTCTGACATGTGGTGCATTGTTGTCACCTGTCAAGTCAGTCAGTGAGGCGTGACAAGGCTTGACAACCTGTCAGCTTGACAGGTGACAGCTTGACAGGTAGACAAGTGAGTGACACTCTGACATGTGGTGCATTGTTGTCACCTGTCAAGTCAGTCAGTGAGGCGTGACAAGGCTTGACAACCTGTCAGCTTGACAGGTGACAGCTTGACAGGTAGACAAGTGAGTGACACTCTGACATGTGGTGCATTGTTGTCACCTGTCAAGTCAGTCAGTGAGGCGTGACAAGGCTTGACAACCTGTCAGCTTGACAGGTGACAGCTTGACAGGTAGACAAGTGAGTGACACTCTGACATGTGGTGCATTGTTGTCACCTGTCAAGTCAGTCAGTGAGGCGTGACAAGGCTTGACAACCTGTCAGCTTGACAGGTGACAGCTTGACAGGTAGACAAGTGAGTGACACTCTGACATGTGGTGCATTGTTGTCACCTGTCAAGTCAGTCAGTGAGGCGTGACAAGGCTTGACAACCTGTCAGCTTGACAGGTGACAGCTTGACAGGTAGACAAGTGAGTGACACTCTGACATGTGGTGCATTGTTGTCACCTGTCAAGTCAGTCAGTGAGGCGTGACAAGGCTTGACAACCTGTCAGCTTGACAGGTGACAGCTTGACAGGTAGACAAGTGAGTGACACTCTGACATGTGGTGCATTGTTGTCACCTGTCAAGTCAGTCAGTGAGGCGTGACAAGGCTTGACAACCTGTCAGCTTGACAGGTGACAGCTTGACAGGTAGACAAGTGAGTGACACTCTGACATGTGGTGCATTGTTGTCACCTGTCAAGTCAGTCAGTGAGGCGTGACAAGGCTTGACAACCTGTCAGCTTGACAGGTGACAGCTTGACAGGTAGACAAGTGAGTGACACTCTGACATGTGGTGCATTGTTGTCACCTGTCAAGTCAGTCAGTGAGGCGTGACAAGGCTTGACAACCTGTCAGCTTGACAGGTGACAGCTTGACAGGTAGACAAGTGAGTGACACTCTGACATGTGGTGCATTGTTGTCACCTGTCAAGTCAGTCAGTGAGGCGTGACAAGGCTTGACAACCTGTCAGCTTGACAGGTGACAGCTTGACAGGTAGACAAGTGAGTGACACTCTGACATGTGGTGCATTGTTGTCACCTGTCAAGTCAGTCAGTGAGGCGTGACAAGGCTTGACAACCTGTCAGCTTGACAGGTGACAGCTTGACAGGTAGACAAGTGAGTGACACTCTGACATGTGGTGCATTGTTGTCACCTGTCAAGTCAGTCAGTGAGGCGTGACAAGGCTTGACAACCTGTCAGCTTGACAGGTGACAGCTTGACAGGTAGACAAGTGAGTGACACTCTGACATGTGGTGCATTGTTGTCACCTGTCAAGTCAGTCAGTGAGGCGTGACAAGGCTTGACAACCTGTCAGCTTGACAGGTGACAGCTTGACAGGTAGACAAGTGAGTGACACTCTGACATGTGGTGCATTGTTGTCACCTGTCAAGTCAGTCAGTGAGGCGTGACAAGGCTTGACAACCTGTCAGCTTGACAGGTGACAGCTTGACAGGTAGACAAGTGAGTGACACTCTGACATGTGGTGCATTGTTGTCACCTGTCAAGTCAGTCAGTGAGGCGTGACAAGGCTTGACAACCTGTCAGCTTGACAGGTGACAGCTTGACAGGTAGACAAGTGAGTGACACTCTGACATGTGGTGCATTGTTGTCACCTGTCAAGTCAGTCAGTGAGGCGTGACAAGGCTTGACAACCTGTCAGCTTGACAGGTGACAGCTTGACAGGTAGACAAGTGAGTGACACTCTGACATGTGGTGCATTGTTGTCACCTGTCAAGTCAGTCAGTGAGGCGTGACAAGGCTTGACAACCTGTCAGCTTGACAGGTGACAGCTTGACAGGTAGACAAGTGAGTGACACTCTGACATGTGGTGCATTGTTGTCACCTGTCAAGTCAGTCAGTGAGGCGTGACAAGGCTTGACAACCTGTCAGCTTGACAGGTGACAGCTTGACAGGTAGACAAGTGAGTGACACTCTGACATGTGGTGCATTGTTGTCACCTGTCAAGTCAGTCAGTGAGGCGTGACAAGGCTTGACAACCTGTCAGCTTGACAGGTGACAGCTTGACAGGTAGACAAGTGAGTGACACTCTGACATGTGGTGCATTGTTGTCACCTGTCAAGTCAGTCAGTGAGGCGTGACAAGGCTTGACAACCTGTCAGCTTGACAGGTGACAGCTTGACAGGTAGACAAGTGAGTGACACTCTGACATGTGGTGCATTGTTGTCACCTGTCAAGTCAGTCAGTGAGGCGTGACAAGGCTTGACAACCTGTCAGCTTGACAGGTGACAGCTTGACAGGTAGACAAGTGAGTGACACTCTGACATGTGGTGCATTGTTGTCACCTGTCAAGTCAGTCAGTGAGGCGTGACAAGGCTTGACAACCTGTCAGCTTGACAGGTGACAGCTTGACAGGTAGACAAGTGAGTGACACTCTGACATGTGGTGCATTGTTGTCACCTGTCAAGTCAGTCAGTGAGGCGTGACAAGGCTTGACAACCTGTCAGCTTGACAGGTGACAGCTTGACAGGTAGACAAGTGAGTGACACTCTGACATGTGGTGCATTGTTGTCACCTGTCAAGTCAGTCAGTGAGGCGTGACAAGGCTTGACAACCTGTCAGCTTGACAGGTGACAGCTTGACAGGTAGACAAGTGAGTGACACTCTGACATGTGGTGCATTGTTGTCACCTGTCAAGTCAGTCAGTGAGGCGTGACAAGGCTTGACAACCTGTCAGCTTGACAGGTGACAGCTTGACAGGTAGACAAGTGAGTGACACTCTGACATGTGGTGCATTGTTGTCACCTGTCAAGTCAGTCAGTGAGGCGTGACAAGGCTTGACAACCTGTCAGCTTGACAGGTGACAGCTTGACAGGTAGACAAGTGAGTGACACTCTGACATGTGGTGCATTGTTGTCACCTGTCAAGTCAGTCAGTGAGGCGTGACAAGGCTTGACAACCTGTCAGCTTGACAGGTGACAGCTTGACAGGTAGACAAGTGAGTGACACTCTGACATGTGGTGCATTGTTGTCACCTGTCAAGTCAGTCAGTGAGGCGTGACAAGGCTTGACAACCTGTCAGCTTGACAGGTGACAGCTTGACAGGTAGACAAGTGAGTGACACTCTGACATGTGGTGCATTGTTGTCACCTGTCAAGTCAGTCAGTGAGGCGTGACAAGGCTTGACAACCTGTCAGCTTGACAGGTGACAGCTTGACAGGTAGACAAGTGAGTGACACTCTGACATGTGGTGCATTGTTGTCACCTGTCAAGTCAGTCAGTGAGGCGTGACAAGGCTTGACAACCTGTCAGCTTGACAGGTGACGCTTGACAGGTAGACAGTGAGTGACACTCTGACATGTGGTGCATTGTTGTCACCTGTCAAGTCAGTCAGTGAGGCGTGACAAGGCTTGACAACCTGTCAGCTTGACAGGTGACAGCTTGACAGGTAGACAAGTGAGTGACACTCTGACATGTGGTGCATTGTTGTCACCGTCAAGTCAGTCAGTGAGGCGTGACAAGGCTTGACAACCTGTCAGCTTGACAGGTGACAGCTTGACAGGTAGACAAGTGAGTGACACTCTGACATGTGGTGCATTGTTGTCACCTGTCAAGTCAGTCAGTGAGGCGTGACAAGCTTGACAACCTGTCAGCTTGACAGGTGACAGCTTGACAGGTAGACAAGTGAGTGACACTCTGACATGTGGTGCATTGTTGTCACCTGTCAGTCAGTCAGTGAGGCGTGACAAGGCTTGACAACCTGTCAGCTTGACAGGTGACAGCTTGACAGGTAGACAAGTGAGTGACACTCTGACATGTGGTGCATTGTTGTCACCTGTCAAGTCAGTCAGAGGCGTGACAAGCTTGACAACCTGTCAGCTTGACAGGTGACAGCTTGACAGTAGACAAGTGAGTGACACTCTGACATGTGGTGCATTGTTGTCACCTGTCAAGTCAGTCAGTGAGGCGTGACAAGGCTTGACAACCTGTCAGCTTGACAGGTGACAGCTTGACAGGTAGACAAGTGAGTGACACTCTGACATGTGGTGCATTGTTGTCACCTGTCAAGTCAGTCAGTGAGGCGTGACAAGGCTTGACAACCTGTCAGCTTGACAGGTGACAGCTTGACAGGTAGACAAGTGAGTGACACTCTGACATGTGGTGCATTGTTGTCACCTGTCAGTCAGTCAGTGAGGCGTGACAAGGCTTGACAACCTGTCAGCTTGACAGGTGACAGCTTGACAGGTAGACAAGTGAGTGACACTCTGCATGGTGCATTGTTGTCACCTGTCAATCAGTCAGTGAGGCGTGACAAGGCTTGACAACCTGTCAGCTTGACAGGTGACAGCTTGACAGGTAGACAAGTGAGTGACACTCTGACATGTGGTGCATTGTTGTCACCTCTCAATCAGTCAGTGAGGCGTGACAAGGCTTGACAACCTGTCAGCTTGACAGGTGACAGCTTGACAGGTAGACAAGTGAGTGACTCTGACATGTGGTGCATTGTTGTCACCTGTCAAGTCAGTCAGTGAGGCGTGACAAGGCTTGACAACCTGTCAGCTTGACAGGTGACAGCTTGACAGGTAGACAAGTGAGTGACACTCTGACATGTGGTGCATTGTTGTCACCTGTCAAGTCAGTCAGTGAGGCTGACAAGGCTTGACAACCTGTCAGCTTGACAGGTGACAGCTTGACAGGTAGACAAGTGAGTGACACTCTGACATGTGGTGCATTGTTGTCACCTGTCAAGTCAGTCAGTGAGGCGTGACAAGGCTTGACAACCTGTCAGCTTGACAGGTGACAGCTTGACAGTAGACAAGTGAGTGACACTCTGACATGTGGTGCATTGTTGTCACCTGTCAAGTCAGTCAGTGAGGCGTGACAAGGCTTGACAACCTGTCAGCTTGACAGGTGACAGCTTGACAGGTAGACAAGTGAGTGACACTCTGACATGTGGTGCATTGTTGTCACCTCAAGTCAGTCAGTGAGGCGTGACAAGGCTTGACAACCTGTCAGCTTGACAGGTGACAGCTTGACAGGTAGACAAGTGAGTGACACTCTGACATTGGTGCATTGTTGTCACTGTCAAGTCAGTCAGTGAGGCGTGACAAGGCTTGACAACCTGTCAGCTTGACAGGTGACAGCTTGACAGGTAGACAAGTGAGTGACACTCTGACATGTGGTGCATTGTTGCACCTGTCAGTCAGTCAGTAGGCGTGACAAGGCTTGACAACCTGTCAGCTTGACAGTGACAGCTTGACAGGTAGACGTGAGTGACACTCTGACATGTGGTGCATTGTTTCACCTGTCAAGTCAGTCAGTGAGGCGTGACAAGCTTGACAACCTGTCAGCTTGACAGGTGACAGCTTGACAGGTAGACAAGTGAGTGACACTCTGACATGTGGTGCATTGTTGTCACCTGTCAAGTCAGTCAGTGAGGCGTGACAAGGCTTGACAACCTGTCAGCTTGACATGACAGCTTGACAGGTAGACAAGTGAGTGACACTCTGACATGTGGTGCATTGTTGTCACCTGTCAAGTCAGTCAGTGAGGCGTGACAAGGCTTGACAACCTGTCAGCTTGACAGGTGACAGCTTGACAGGTAGACAATGAGTGACACTCTGACATGTTGTGCATTGTTGTCACCTGTCAAGTCAGTCAGTGAGGCGTGACAAGGCTTGACAACCTGTCAGCTTGACAGGTGACAGCTTGACAGGTAGACAAGTGAGTGACACTCTGACATGTGGTGCATTGTTGTCACCTGTCAAGTCAGTCAGTGAGGCGTGACAAGGCTGACAACCTGTCAGCTTGACAGGTGACAGCTTGACAGGTAGACAGTGAACACTCTGACATGTGGTGCATTGTTGTCACCTCTCAAGTCAGTCATGAGCGTGACAAGGCTTACAACCGTCAGCTTGACAGGTGACAGCTTGACAGTATACAAGTGAGTGACACTCTGACATGTGGTGCATTGTTGTCACCTGTCAAGTCAGTCATGTGCGTGACAAGGCTTGACAACCTAGCTTGACAGGTGACAGCTTGACAGGTAGACAGTGAGTGACACTCTGGCATGTGGTGCATTGTTGTCACCTCTCAAGTCAGTCAGTGAGGCGTGACAAGGCTTGACAACCTGTCCTTGACAGGTGACAGCTTGACAGGTAGACAAGTGAGACACTCTGACATTGGTGCATTGTTGTCACCTGTCAAGTCAGTCAGTGAGGCGTGACAAGGCTTGACAACCTGTGCTTGACAGTGACAGCTTGACAGGTAGACAAGTGAGTGACACTCTGACATTGGTGCATTGTTGTCACCTGTCAAGTCGTCAGTGAGGCGTGACAAGGCTTGACACCTGTCAGCTTGACAGGTGACAGCTTGACAGGTAGACAAGTGAGTGACACTCTGACATGTGTGCATTGTTGTCACCTGTCAAGTCAGTCA
>MRSW03000150.1:0-43046 GCA_001923025.3 Taenia multiceps | reverse complement strand
GTGCAAGGCGTGACAACCTGTCAGCTTGACAGGTGACAGCTTGACAGGTAGACAAGTGAGTGACACTCTGACATGTGGTGCATGTTGGTCACTGTCAAGTCAGTCAGTGCGGCGGCAAGGCTTGACAACCTGTCAGCTTGACAGGTGACAGCTTGACAGGTAGACAAGTGAGTGACACTCTGACATGGGTGCATTGTTGTCACCTGTCAAGTCAGTCAGTGAGCTGACAAGGCTTGACAACCTGTCAGCTTGACAGGTGACAGCTTGACAGGTAGACAAGTGAGTGACACTCTGACATGTGTGCATTGTTCACCTGTCAAGTCAGTCAGTGAGGCGTGACAAGGCTTGACAACCTGTCACTTGACAGGTGACAGCTTGACAGGTAGACAAGTGAGTGACACTCTGACATGTGGTGCATTGTTGTCACCTGTCAAGTCAGTCATGAGGCGTGACAAGGCTTGACAACCTGTCAGCTTGACAGGTGACAGCTTGACAGGTAGACAAGTGAGTGACACTCTGACATGTGGTGCATTGTTGTCACCTGTCAAGTCAGTCAGTGAGGCGTGACAAGGCTTGACAACCTGTCAGCTTGACAGGTGACAGCTTGACAGGTAGACAAGTGAGTGACACTCTGACATGTGGTGCATTGTTGTTAACCTGTCATGTCAGTCAGTGAGGCGTGACAAGGCTTGACAACCTGTCAGCTTGACAGGTGACAGCTTGACAGGTAGACAAGTGAGTGACACTCTGACATGTGGTGCATTGTTGTCACCTGTCAAGTCAGTCAGTGAGGCGTGACAAGGCTTGACAACCTGTCAGCTTGACAGGTGACAGCTTGACAGGTAGACAAGTGAGTGACACTCTGACATGTGGTGCATTGTTGTCACCTGTCAAGTCAGTCAGTGAGGCGTGACAAGGCTTGACAACCTGTCAGCTTGACAGGTGACAGCTTGACAGGTAGACAAGTGAGTGACACTCTGACATGTGGTGCATTGTTGTCACCTGTCAAGTCAGTCAGTGAGGCGTGACAAGGCTTGACAACCTGTCAGCTTGACAGGTGACAGCTTGACAGGTAGACAAGTGAGTGACACTCTGACATGTGGTGCATTGTTGTCACCTGTCAAGTCAGTCAGTGAGGCGTGACAAGGCTTGACAACCTGTCAGCTTGACAGGTGACAGCTTGACAGGTAGACAAGTGAGTGACACTCTGACATGTGGTGCATTGTTGTCACCTGTCAAGTCAGTCAGTGAGGCGTGACAAGGCTTGACAACCTGTCAGCTTGACAGGTGACAGCTTGACAGGTAGACAAGTGAGTGACACTCTGACATGTGGTGCATTGTTGTCACCTGTCAAGTCAGTCAGTGAGGCGTGACAAGGCTTGACAACCTGTCAGCTTGACAGGTGACAGCTTGACAGGTAGACAAGTGAGTGACACTCTGACATGTGGTGCATTGTTGTCACCTGTCAAGTCAGTCAGTGAGGCGTGACAAGGCTTGACAACCTGTCAGCTTGACAGGTGACAGCTTGACAGGTAGACAAGTGAGTGACACTCTGACATGTGGTGCATTGTTGTCACCTGTCAAGTCAGTCAGTGAGGCGTGACAAGGCTTGACAACCTGTCAGCTTGACAGGTGACAGCTTGACAGGTAGACAAGTGAGTGACACTCTGACATGTGGTGCATTGTTGTCACCTGTCAAGTCAGTCAGTGAGGCGTGACAAGGCTTGACAACCTGTCAGCTTGACAGGTGACAGCTTGACAGGTAGACAAGTGAGTGACACTCTGACATGTGGTGCATTGTTGTCACCTGTCAAGTCAGTCAGTGAGGCGTGACAAGGCTTGACAACCTGTCAGCTTGACAGGTGACAGCTTGACAGGTAGACAAGTGAGTGACACTCTGACATGTGGTGCATTGTTGTCACCTGTCAAGTCAGTCAGTGAGGCGTGACAAGGCTTGACAACCTGTCAGCTTGACAGGTGACAGCTTGACAGGTAGACAAGTGAGTGACACTCTGACATGTGGTGCATTGTTGTCACCTGTCAAGTCAGTCAGTGAGGCGTGACAAGGCTTGACAACCTGTCAGCTTGACAGGTGACAGCTTGACAGGTAGACAAGTGAGTGACACTCTGACATGTGGTGCATTGTTGTCACCTGTCAAGTCAGTCAGTGAGGCGTGACAAGGCTTGACAACCTGTCAGCTTGACAGGTGACAGCTTGACAGGTAGACAAGTGAGTGACACTCTGACATGTGGTGCATTGTTGTCACCTGTCAAGTCAGTCAGTGAGGCGTGACAAGGCTTGACAACCTGTCAGCTTGACAGGTGACAGCTTGACAGGTAGACAAGTGAGTGACACTCTGACATGTGGTGCATTGTTGTCACCTGTCAAGTCAGTCAGTGAGGCGTGACAAGGCTTGACAACCTGTCAGCTTGACAGGTGACAGCTTGACAGGTAGACAAGTGAGTGACACTCTGACATGTGGTGCATTGTTGTCACCTGTCAAGTCAGTCAGTGAGGCGTGACAAGGCTTGACAACCTGTCAGCTTGACAGGTGACAGCTTGACAGGTAGACAAGTGAGTGACACTCTGACATGTGGTGCATTGTTGTCACCTGTCAAGTCAGTCAGTGAGGCGTGACAAGGCTTGACAACCTGTCAGCTTGACAGGTGACAGCTTGACAGGTAGACAAGTGAGTGACACTCTGACATGTGGTGCATTGTTGTCACCTGTCAAGTCAGTCAGTGAGGCGTGACAAGGCTTGACAACCTGTCAGCTTGACAGGTGACAGCTTGACAGGTAGACAAGTGAGTGACACTCTGACATGTGGTGCATTGTTGTCACCTGTCAAGTCAGTCAGTGAGGCGTGACAAGGCTTGACAACCTGTCAGCTTGACAGGTGACAGCTTGACAGGTAGACAAGTGAGTGACACTCTGACATGTGGTGCATTGTTGTCACCTGTCAAGTCAGTCAGTGAGGCGTGACAAGGCTTGACAACCTGTCAGCTTGACAGGTGACAGCTTGACAGGTAGACAAGTGAGTGACACTCTGACATGTGGTGCATTGTTGTCACCTGTCAAGTCAGTCAGTGAGGCGTGACAAGGCTTGACAACCTGTCAGCTTGACAGGTGACAGCTTGACAGGTAGACAAGTGAGTGACACTCTGACATGTGGTGCATTGTTGTCACCTGTCAAGTCAGTCAGTGAGGCGTGACAAGGCTTGACAACCTGTCAGCTTGACAGGTGACAGCTTGACAGGTAGACAAGTGAGTGACACTCTGACATGTGGTGCATTGTTGTCACCTGTCAAGTCAGTCAGTGAGGCGTGACAAGGCTTGACAACCTGTCAGCTTGACAGGTGACAGCTTGACAGGTAGACAAGTGAGTGACACTCTGACATGTGGTGCATTGTTGTCACCTGTCAAGTCAGTCAGTGAGGCGTGACAAGGCTTGACAACCTGTCAGCTTGACAGGTGACAGCTTGACAGGTAGACAAGTGAGTGACACTCTGACATGTGGTGCATTGTTGTCACCTGTCAAGTCAGTCAGTGAGGCGTGACAAGGCTTGACAACCTGTCAGCTTGACAGGTGACAGCTTGACAGGTAGACAAGTGAGTGACACTCTGACATGTGGTGCATTGTTGTCACCTGTCAAGTCAGTCAGTGAGGCGTGACAAGGCTTGACAACCTGTCAGCTTGACAGGTGACAGCTTGACAGGTAGACAAGTGAGTGACACTCTGACATGTGGTGCATTGTTGTCACCTGTCAAGTCAGTCAGTGAGGCGTGACAAGGCTTGACAACCTGTCAGCTTGACAGGTGACAGCTTGACAGGTAGACAAGTGAGTGACACTCTGACATGTGGTGCATTGTTGTCACCTGTCAAGTCAGTCAGTGAGGCGTGACAAGGCTTGACAACCTGTCAGCTTGACAGGTGACAGCTTGACAGGTAGACAAGTGAGTGACACTCTGACATGTGGTGCATTGTTGTCACCTGTCAAGTCAGTCAGTGAGGCGTGACAAGGCTTGACAACCTGTCAGCTTGACAGGTGACAGCTTGACAGGTAGACAAGTGAGTGACACTCTGACATGTGGTGCATTGTTGTCACCTGTCAAGTCAGTCAGTGAGGCGTGACAAGGCTTGACAACCTGTCAGCTTGACAGGTGACAGCTTGACAGGTAGACAAGTGAGTGACACTCTGACATGTGGTGCATTGTTGTCACCTGTCAAGTCAGTCAGTGAGGCGTGACAAGGCTTGACAACCTGTCAGCTTGACAGGTGACAGCTTGACAGGTAGACAAGTGAGTGACACTCTGACATGTGGTGCATTGTTGTCACCTGTCAAGTCAGTCAGTGAGGCGTGACAAGGCTTGACAACCTGTCAGCTTGACAGGTGACAGCTTGACAGGTAGACAAGTGAGTGACACTCTGACATGTGGTGCATTGTTGTCACCTGTCAAGTCAGTCAGTGAGGCGTGACAAGGCTTGACAACCTGTCAGCTTGACAGGTGACAGCTTGACAGGTAGACAAGTGAGTGACACTCTGACATGTGGTGCATTGTTGTCACCTGTCAAGTCAGTCAGTGAGGCGTGACAAGGCTTGACAACCTGTCAGCTTGACAGGTGACAGCTTGACAGGTAGACAAGTGAGTGACACTCTGACATGTGGTGCATTGTTGTCACCTGTCAAGTCAGTCAGTGAGGCGTGACAAGGCTTGACAACCTGTCAGCTTGACAGGTGACAGCTTGACAGGTAGACAAGTGAGTGACACTCTGACATGTGGTGCATTGTTGTCACCTGTCAAGTCAGTCAGTGAGGCGTGACAAGGCTTGACAACCTGTCAGCTTGACAGGTGACAGCTTGACAGGTAGACAAGTGAGTGACACTCTGACATGTGGTGCATTGTTGTCACCTGTCAAGTCAGTCAGTGAGGCGTGACAAGGCTTGACAACCTGTCAGCTTGACAGGTGACAGCTTGACAGGTAGACAAGTGAGTGACACTCTGACATGTGGTGCATTGTTGTCACCTGTCAAGTCAGTCAGTGAGGCGTGACAAGGCTTGACAACCTGTCAGCTTGACAGGTGACAGCTTGACAGGTAGACAAGTGAGTGACACTCTGACATGTGGTGCATTGTTGTCACCTGTCAAGTCAGTCAGTGAGGCGTGACAAGGCTTGACAACCTGTCAGCTTGACAGGTGACAGCTTGACAGGTAGACAAGTGAGTGACACTCTGACATGTGGTGCATTGTTGTCACCTGTCAAGTCAGTCAGTGAGGCGTGACAAGGCTTGACAACCTGTCAGCTTGACAGGTGACAGCTTGACAGGTAGACAAGTGAGTGACACTCTGACATGTGGTGCATTGTTGTCACCTGTCAAGTCAGTCAGTGAGGCGTGACAAGGCTTGACAACCTGTCAGCTTGACAGGTGACAGCTTGACAGGTAGACAAGTGAGTGACACTCTGACATGTGGTGCATTGTTGTCACCTGTCAAGTCAGTCAGTGAGGCGTGACAAGGCTTGACAACCTGTCAGCTTGACAGGTGACAGCTTGACAGGTAGACAAGTGAGTGACACTCTGACATGTGGTGCATTGTTGTCACCTGTCAAGTCAGTCAGTGAGGCGTGACAAGGCTTGACAACCTGTCAGCTTGACAGGTGACAGCTTGACAGGTAGACAAGTGAGTGACACTCTGACATGTGGTGCATTGTTGTCACCTGTCAAGTCAGTCAGTGAGGCGTGACAAGGCTTGACAACCTGTCAGCTTGACAGGTGACAGCTTGACAGGTAGACAAGTGAGTGACACTCTGACATGTGGTGCATTGTTGTCACCTGTCAAGTCAGTCAGTGAGGCGTGACAAGGCTTGACAACCTGTCAGCTTGACAGGTGACAGCTTGACAGGTAGACAAGTGAGTGACACTCTGACATGTGGTGCATTGTTGTCACCTGTCAAGTCAGTCAGTGAGGCGTGACAAGGCTTGACAACCTGTCAGCTTGACAGGTGACAGCTTGACAGGTAGACAAGTGAGTGACACTCTGACATGTGGTGCATTGTTGTCACCTGTCAAGTCAGTCAGTGAGGCGTGACAAGGCTTGACAACCTGTCAGCTTGACAGGTGACAGCTTGACAGGTAGACAAGTGAGTGACACTCTGACATGTGGTGCATTGTTGTCACCTGTCAAGTCAGTCAGTGAGGCGTGACAAGGCTTGACAACCTGTCAGCTTGACAGGTGACAGCTTGACAGGTAGACAAGTGAGTGACACTCTGACATGTGGTGCATTGTTGTCACCTGTCAAGTCAGTCAGTGAGGCGTGACAAGGCTTGACAACCTGTCAGCTTGACAGGTGACAGCTTGACAGGTAGACAAGTGAGTGACACTCTGACATGTGGTGCATTGTTGTCACCTGTCAAGTCAGTCAGTGAGGCGTGACAAGGCTTGACAACCTGTCAGCTTGACAGGTGACAGCTTGACAGGTAGACAAGTGAGTGACACTCTGACATGTGGTGCATTGTTGTCACCTGTCAAGTCAGTCAGTGAGGCGTGACAAGCTGTGACAACCTGTCAGCTTGACAGGTGACAGCTTGACAGGTAGACAAGTGAGTGACACTCTGACATGTGGTGCATTGTTGTCACCTGTCAAGTCAGTCAGTGAGGCGTGACAAGGCTTGACAACCTGTCAGCTTGACAGGTGACAGCTTGACAGGTAGACAAGTGAGTGACACTCTGACATGTGGTGCATTGTTGTCACCTGTCAAGTCAGTCAGTGAGGCGTGACAAGGCTTGACAACCTGTCAGCTTGACAGGTGACAGCTTGACAGGTAGACAAGTGAGTGACACTCTGACATGTGGTGCATTGTTGTCACCTGTCAAGTCAGTCAGTGAGGCGTGACAAGGCTTGACAACCTGTCAGCTTGACAGGTGACAGCTTGACAGGTAGACAAGTGAGTGACACTCTGACATGTGGTGCATTGTTGTCACCTGTCAAGTCAGTCAGTGAGGCGTGACAAGGCTTGACAACCTGTCAGCTTGACAGGTGACAGCTTGACAGGTAGACAAGTGAGTGACACTCTGACATGTGGTGCATTGTTGTCACCTGTCAAGTCAGTCAGTGAGGCGTGACAAGGCTTGACAACCTGTCAGCTTGACAGGTGACAGCTTGACAGGTAGACAAGTGAGTGACACTCTGACATGTGGTGCATTGTTGTCACCTGTCAAGTCAGTCAGTGAGGCGTGACAAGGCTTGACAACCTGTCAGCTTGACAGGTGACAGCTTGACAGGTAGACAAGTGAGTGACACTCTGACATGTGGTGCATTGTTGTCACCTGTCAAGTCAGTCAGTGAGGCGTGACAAGGCTTGACAACCTGTCAGCTTGACAGGTGACAGCTTGACAGGTAGACAAGTGAGTGACACTCTGACATGTGGTGCATTGTTGTCACCTGTCAAGTCAGTCAGTGAGGCGTGACAAGGCTTGACAACCTGTCAGCTTGACAGGTGACAGCTTGACAGGTAGACAAGTGAGTGACACTCTGACATGTGGTGCATTGTTGTCACCTGTCAAGTCAGTCAGTGAGGCGTGACAAGGCTTGACAACCTGTCAGCTTGACAGGTGACAGCTTGACAGGTAGACAAGTGAGTGACACTCTGACATGTGGTGCATTGTTGTCACCTGTCAAGTCAGTCAGTGAGGCGTGACAAGGCTTGACAACCTGTCAGCTTGACAGGTGACAGCTTGACAGGTAGACAAGTGAGTGACACTCTGACATGTGGTGCATTGTTGTCACCTGTCAAGTCAGTCAGTGAGGCGTGACAAGGCTTGACAACCTGTCAGCTTGACAGGTGACAGCTTGACAGGTAGACAAGTGAGTGACACTCTGACATGTGGTGCATTGTTGTCACCTGTCAAGTCAGTCAGTGAGGCGTGACAAGGCTTGACAACCTGTCAGCTTGACAGGTGACAGCTTGACAGGTAGACAAGTGAGTGACACTCTGACATGTGGTGCATTGTTGTCACCTGTCAAGTCAGTCAGTGAGGCGTGACAAGGCTTGACAACCTGTCAGCTTGACAGGTGACAGCTTGACAGGTAGACAAGTGAGTGACACTCTGACATGTGGTGCATTGTTGTCACCTGTCAAGTCAGTCAGTGAGGCGTGACAAGGCTTGACAACCTGTCAGCTTGACAGGTGACAGCTTGACAGGTAGACAAGTGAGTGACACTCTGACATGTGGTGCATTGTTGTCACCTGTCAAGTCAGTCAGTGAGGCGTGACAAGGCTTGACAACCTGTCAGCTTGACAGGTGACAGCTTGACAGGTAGACAAGTGAGTGACACTCTGACATGTGGTGCATTGTTGTCACCTGTCAAGTCAGTCAGTGAGGCGTGACAAGGCTTGACAACCTGTCAGCTTGACAGGTGACAGCTTGACAGGTAGACAAGTGAGTGACACTCTGACATGTGGTGCATTGTTGTCACCTGTCAAGTCAGTCAGTGAGGCGTGACAAGGCTTGACAACCTGTCAGCTTGACAGGTGACAGCTTGACAGGTAGACAAGTGAGTGACACTCTGACATGTGGTGCATTGTTGTCACCTGTCAAGTCAGTCAGTGAGGCGTGACAAGGCTTGACAACCTGTCAGCTTGACAGGTGACAGCTTGACAGGTAGACAAGTGAGTGACACTCTGACATGTGGTGCATTGTTGTCACCTGTCAAGTCAGTCAGTGAGGCGTGACAAGGCTTGACAACCTGTCAGCTTGACAGGTGACAGCTTGACAGGTAGACAAGTGAGTGACACTCTGACATGTGGTGCATTGTTGTCACCTGTCAAGTCAGTCAGTGAGGCGTGACAAGGCTTGACAACCTGTCAGCTTGACAGGTGACAGCTTGACAGGTAGACAAGTGAGTGACACTCTGACATGTGGTGCATTGTTGTCACCTGTCAAGTCAGTCAGTGAGGCGTGACAAGGCTTGACAACCTGTCAGCTTGACAGGTGACAGCTTGACAGGTAGACAAGTGAGTGACACTCTGACATGTGGTGCATTGTTGTCACCTGTCAAGTCAGTCAGTGAGGCGTGACAAGGCTTGACAACCTGTCAGCTTGACAGGTGACAGCTTGACAGGTAGACAAGTGAGTGACACTCTGACATGTGGTGCATTGTTGTCACCTGTCAAGTCAGTCAGTGAGGCGTGACAAGGCTTGACAACCTGTCAGCTTGACAGGTGACAGCTTGACAGGTAGACAAGTGAGTGACACTCTGACATGTGGTGCATTGTTGTCACCTGTCAAGTCAGTCAGTGAGGCGTGACAAGGCTTGACAACCTGTCAGCTTGACAGGTGACAGCTTGACAGGTAGACAAGTGAGTGACACTCTGACATGTGGTGCATTGTTGTCACCTGTCAAGTCAGTCAGTGAGGCGTGACAAGGCTTGACAACCTGTCAGCTTGACAGGTGACAGCTTGACAGGTAGACAAGTGAGTGACACTCTGACATGTGGTGCATTGTTGTCACCTGTCAAGTCAGTCAGTGAGGCGTGACAAGGCTTGACAACCTGTCAGCTTGACAGGTGACAGCTTGACAGGTAGACAAGTGAGTGACACTCTGACATGTGGTGCATTGTTGTCACCTGTCAAGTCAGTCAGTGAGGCGTGACAAGGCTTGACAACCTGTCAGCTTGACAGGTGACAGCTTGACAGGTAGACAAGTGAGTGACACTCTGACATGTGGTGCATTGTTGTCACCTGTCAAGTCAGTCAGTGAGGCGTGACAAGGCTTGACAACCTGTCAGCTTGACAGGTGACAGCTTGACAGGTAGACAAGTGAGTGACACTCTGACATGTGGTGCATTGTTGTCACCTGTCAAGTCAGTCAGTGAGGCGTGACAAGGCTTGACAACCTGTCAGCTTGACAGGTGACAGCTTGACAGGTAGACAAGTGAGTGACACTCTGACATGTGGTGCATTGTTGTCACCTGTCAAGTCAGTCAGTGAGGCGTGACAAGGCTTGACAACCTGTCAGCTTGACAGGTGACAGCTTGACAGGTAGACAAGTGAGTGACACTCTGACATGTGGTGCATTGTTGTCACCTGTCAAGTCAGTCAGTGAGGCGTGACAAGGCTTGACAACCTGTCAGCTTGACAGGTGACAGCTTGACAGGTAGACAAGTGAGTGACACTCTGACATGTGGTGCATTGTTGTCACCTGTCAAGTCAGTCAGTGAGGCGTGACAAGGCTTGACAACCTGTCAGCTTGACAGGTGACAGCTTGACAGGTAGACAAGTGAGTGACACTCTGACATGTGGTGCATTGTTGTCACCTGTCAAGTCAGTCAGTGAGGCGTGACAAGGCTTGACAACCTGTCAGCTTGACAGGTGACAGCTTGACAGGTAGACAAGTGAGTGACACTCTGACATGTGGTGCATTGTTGTCACCTGTCAAGTCAGTCAGTGAGGCGTGACAAGGCTTGACAACCTGTCAGCTTGACAGGTGACAGCTTGACAGGTAGACAAGTGAGTGACACTCTGACATGTGGTGCATTGTTGTCACCTGTCAAGTCAGTCAGTGAGGCGTGACAAGGCTTGACAACCTGTCAGCTTGACAGGTGACAGCTTGACAGGTAGACAAGTGAGTGACACTCTGACATGTGGTGCATTGTTGTCACCTGTCAAGTCAGTCAGTGAGGCGTGACAAGGCTTGACAACCTGTCAGCTTGACAGGTGACAGCTTGACAGGTAGACAAGTGAGTGACACTCTGACATGTGGTGCATTGTTGTCACCTGTCAAGTCAGTCAGTGAGGCGTGACAAGGCTTGACAACCTGTCAGCTTGACAGGTGACAGCTTGACAGGTAGACAAGTGAGTGACACTCTGACATGTGGTGCATTGTTGTCACCTGTCAAGTCAGTCAGTGAGGCGTGACAAGGCTTGACAACCTGTCAGCTTGACAGGTGACAGCTTGACAGGTAGACAAGTGAGTGACACTCTGACATGTGGTGCATTGTTGTCACCTGTCAAGTCAGTCAGTGAGGCGTGACAAGGCTTGACAACCTGTCAGCTTGACAGGTGACAGCTTGACAGGTAGACAAGTGAGTGACACTCTGACATGTGGTGCATTGTTGTCACCTGTCAAGTCAGTCAGTGAGGCGTGACAAGGCTTGACAACCTGTCAGCTTGACAGGTGACAGCTTGACAGGTAGACAAGTGAGTGACACTCTGACATGTGGTGCATTGTTGTCACCTGTCAAGTCAGTCAGTGAGGCGTGACAAGGCTTGACAACCTGTCAGCTTGACAGGTGACAGCTTGACAGGTAGACAAGTGAGTGACACTCTGACATGTGGTGCATTGTTGTCACCTGTCAAGTCAGTCAGTGAGGCGTGACAAGGCTTGACAACCTGTCAGCTTGACAGGTGACAGCTTGACAGGTAGACAAGTGAGTGACACTCTGACATGTGGTGCATTGTTGTCACCTGTCAAGTCAGTCAGTGAGGCGTGACAAGGCTTGACAACCTGTCAGCTTGACAGGTGACAGCTTGACAGGTAGACAAGTGAGTGACACTCTGACATGTGGTGCATTGTTGTCACCTGTCAAGTCAGTCAGTGAGGCGTGACAAGGCTTGACAACCTGTCAGCTTGACAGGTGACAGCTTGACAGGTAGACAAGTGAGTGACACTCTGACATGTGGTGCATTGTTGTCACCTGTCAAGTCAGTCAGTGAGGCGTGACAAGGCTTGACAACCTGTCAGCTTGACAGGTGACAGCTTGACAGGTAGACAAGTGAGTGACACTCTGACATGTGGTGCATTGTTGTCACCTGTCAAGTCAGTCAGTGAGGCGTGACAAGGCTTGACAACCTGTCAGCTTGACAGGTGACAGCTTGACAGGTAGACAAGTGAGTGACACTCTGACATGTGGTGCATTGTTGTCACCTGTCAAGTCAGTCAGTGAGGCGTGACAAGGCTTGACAACCTGTCAGCTTGACAGGTGACAGCTTGACAGGTAGACAAGTGAGTGACACTCTGACATGTGGTGCATTGTTGTCACCTGTCAAGTCAGTCAGTGAGGCGTGACAAGGCTTGACAACCTGTCAGCTTGACAGGTGACAGCTTGACAGGTAGACAAGTGAGTGACACTCTGACATGTGGTGCATTGTTGTCACCTGTCAAGTCAGTCAGTGAGGCGTGACAAGGCTTGACAACCTGTCAGCTTGACAGGTGACAGCTTGACAGGTAGACAAGTGAGTGACACTCTGACATGTGGTGCATTGTTGTCACCTGTCAAGTCAGTCAGTGAGGCGTGACAAGGCTTGACAACCTGTCAGCTTGACAGGTGACAGCTTGACAGGTAGACAAGTGAGTGACACTCTGACATGTGGTGCATTGTTGTCACCTGTCAAGTCAGTCAGTGAGGCGTGACAAGGCTTGACAACCTGTCAGCTTGACAGGTGACAGCTTGACAGGTAGACAAGTGAGTGACACTCTGACATGTGGTGCATTGTTGTCACCTGTCAAGTCAGTCAGTGAGGCGTGACAAGGCTTGACAACCTGTCAGCTTGACAGGTGACAGCTTGACAGGTAGACAAGTGAGTGACACTCTGACATGTGGTGCATTGTTGTCACCTGTCAAGTCAGTCAGTGAGGCGTGACAAGGCTTGACAACCTGTCAGCTTGACAGGTGACAGCTTGACAGGTAGACAAGTGAGTGACACTCTGACATGTGGTGCATTGTTGTCACCTGTCAAGTCAGTCAGTGAGGCGTGACAAGGCTTGACAACCTGTCAGCTTGACAGGTGACAGCTTGACAGGTAGACAAGTGAGTGACACTCTGACATGTGGTGCATTGTTGTCACCTGTCAAGTCAGTCAGTGAGGCGTGACAAGGCTTGACAACCTGTCAGCTTGACAGGTGACAGCTTGACAGGTAGACAAGTGAGTGACACTCTGACATGTGGTGCATTGTTGTCACCTGTCAAGTCAGTCAGTGAGGCGTGACAAGGCTTGACAACCTGTCAGCTTGACAGGTGACAGCTTGACAGGTAGACAAGTGAGTGACACTCTGACATGTGGTGCATTGTTGTCACCTGTCAAGTCAGTCAGTGAGGCGTGACAAGGCTTGACAACCTGTCAGCTTGACAGGTGACAGCTTGACAGGTAGACAAGTGAGTGACACTCTGACATGTGGTGCATTGTTGTCACCTGTCAAGTCAGTCAGTGAGGCGTGACAAGGCTTGACAACCTGTCAGCTTGACAGGTGACAGCTTGACAGGTAGACAAGTGAGTGACACTCTGACATGTGGTGCATTGTTGTCACCTGTCAAGTCAGTCAGTGAGGCGTGACAAGGCTTGACAACCTGTCAGCTTGACAGGTGACAGCTTGACAGGTAGACAAGTGAGTGACACTCTGACATGTGGTGCATTGTTGTCACCTGTCAAGTCAGTCAGTGAGGCGTGACAAGGCTTGACAACCTGTCAGCTTGACAGGTGACAGCTTGACAGGTAGACAAGTGAGTGACACTCTGACATGTGGTGCATTGTTGTCACCTGTCAAGTCAGTCAGTGAGGCGTGACAAGGCTTGACAACCTGTCAGCTTGACAGGTGACAGCTTGACAGGTAGACAAGTGAGTGACACTCTGACATGTGGTGCATTGTTGTCACCTGTCAAGTCAGTCAGTGAGGCGTGACAAGGCTTGACAACCTGTCAGCTTGACAGGTGACAGCTTGACAGGTAGACAAGTGAGTGACACTCTGACATGTGGTGCATTGTTGTCACCTGTCAAGTCAGTCAGTGAGGCGTGACAAGGCTTGACAACCTGTCAGCTTGACAGGTGACAGCTTGACAGGTAGACAAGTGAGTGACACTCTGACATGTGGTGCATTGTTGTCACCTGTCAAGTCAGTCAGTGAGGCGTGACAAGGCTTGACAACCTGTCAGCTTGACAGGTGACAGCTTGACAGGTAGACAAGTGAGTGACACTCTGACATGTGGTGCATTGTTGTCACCTGTCAAGTCAGTCAGTGAGGCGTGACAAGGCTTGACAACCTGTCAGCTTGACAGGTGACAGCTTGACAGGTAGACAAGTGAGTGACACTCTGACATGTGGTGCATTGTTGTCACCTGTCAAGTCAGTCAGTGAGGCGTGACAAGGCTTGACAACCTGTCAGCTTGACAGGTGACAGCTTGACAGGTAGACAAGTGAGTGACACTCTGACATGTGGTGCATTGTTGTCACCTGTCAAGTCAGTCAGTGAGGCGTGACAAGGCTTGACAACCTGTCAGCTTGACAGGTGACAGCTTGACAGGTAGACAAGTGAGTGACACTCTGACATGTGGTGCATTGTTGTCACCTGTCAAGTCAGTCAGTGAGGCGTGACAAGGCTTGACAACCTGTCAGCTTGACAGGTGACAGCTTGACAGGTAGACAAGTGAGTGACACTCTGACATGTGGTGCATTGTTGTCACCTGTCAAGTCAGTCAGTGAGGCGTGACAAGGCTTGACAACCTGTCAGCTTGACAGGTGACAGCTTGACAGGTAGACAAGTGAGTGACACTCTGACATGTGGTGCATTGTTGTCACCTGTCAAGTCAGTCAGTGAGGCGTGACAAGGCTTGACAACCTGTCAGCTTGACAGGTGACAGCTTGACAGGTAGACAAGTGAGTGACACTCTGACATGTGGTGCATTGTTGTCACCTGTCAAGTCAGTCAGTGAGGCGTGACAAGGCTTGACAACCTGTCAGCTTGACAGGTGACAGCTTGACAGGTAGACAAGTGAGTGACACTCTGACATGTGGTGCATTGTTGTCACCTGTCAAGTCAGTCAGTGAGGCGTGACAAGGCTTGACAACCTGTCAGCTTGACAGGTGACAGCTTGACAGGTAGACAAGTGAGTGACACTCTGACATGTGGTGCATTGTTGTCACCTGTCAAGTCAGTCAGTGAGGCGTGACAAGGCTTGACAACCTGTCAGCTTGACAGGTGACAGCTTGACAGGTAGACAAGTGAGTGACACTCTGACATGTGGTGCATTGTTGTCACCTGTCAAGTCAGTCAGTGAGGCGTGACAAGGCTTGACAACCTGTCAGCTTGACAGGTGACAGCTTGACAGGTAGACAAGTGAGTGACACTCTGACATGTGGTGCATTGTTGTCACCTGTCAAGTCAGTCAGTGAGGCGTGACAAGGCTTGACAACCTGTCAGCTTGACAGGTGACAGCTTGACAGGTAGACAAGTGAGTGACACTCTGACATGTGGTGCATTGTTGTCACCTGTCAAGTCAGTCAGTGAGGCGTGACAAGGCTTGACAACCTGTCAGCTTGACAGGTGACAGCTTGACAGGTAGACAAGTGAGTGACACTCTGACATGTGGTGCATTGTTGTCACCTGTCAAGTCAGTCAGTGAGGCGTGACAAGGCTTGACAACCTGTCAGCTTGACAGGTGACAGCTTGACAGGTAGACAAGTGAGTGACACTCTGACATGTGGTGCATTGTTGTCACCTGTCAAGTCAGTCAGTGAGGCGTGACAAGGCTTGACAACCTGTCAGCTTGACAGGTGACAGCTTGACAGGTAGACAAGTGAGTGACACTCTGACATGTGGTGCATTGTTGTCACCTGTCAAGTCAGTCAGTGAGGCGTGACAAGGCTTGACAACCTGTCAGCTTGACAGGTGACAGCTTGACAGGTAGACAAGTGAGTGACACTCTGACATGTGGTGCATTGTTGTCACCTGTCAAGTCAGTCAGTGAGGCGTGACAAGGCTTGACAACCTGTCAGCTTGACAGGTGACAGCTTGACAGGTAGACAAGTGAGTGACACTCTGACATGTGGTGCATTGTTGTCACCTGTCAAGTCAGTCAGTGAGGCGTGACAAGGCTTGACAACCTGTCAGCTTGACAGGTGACAGCTTGACAGGTAGACAAGTGAGTGACACTCTGACATGTGGTGCATTGTTGTCACCTGTCAAGTCAGTCAGTGAGGCGTGACAAGGCTTGACAACCTGTCAGCTTGACAGGTGACAGCTTGACAGGTAGACAAGTGAGTGACACTCTGACATGTGGTGCATTGTTGTCACCTGTCAAGTCAGTCAGTGAGGCGTGACAAGGCTTGACAACCTGTCAGCTTGACAGGTGACAGCTTGACAGGTAGACAAGTGAGTGACACTCTGACATGTGGTGCATTGTTGTCACCTGTCAAGTCAGTCAGTGAGGCGTGACAAGGCTTGACAACCTGTCAGCTTGACAGGTGACAGCTTGACAGGTAGACAAGTGAGTGACACTCTGACATGTGGTGCATTGTTGTCACCTGTCAAGTCAGTCAGTGAGGCGTGACAAGGCTTGACAACCTGTCAGCTTGACAGGTGACAGCTTGACAGGTAGACAAGTGAGTGACACTCTGACATGTGGTGCATTGTTGTCACCTGTCAAGTCAGTCAGTGAGGCGTGACAAGGCTTGACAACCTGTCAGCTTGACAGGTGACAGCTTGACAGGTAGACAAGTGAGTGACACTCTGACATGTGGTGCATTGTTGTCACCTGTCAAGTCAGTCAGTGAGGCGTGACAAGGCTTGACAACCTGTCAGCTTGACAGGTGACAGCTTGACAGGTAGACAAGTGAGTGACACTCTGACATGTGGTGCATTGTTGTCACCTGTCAAGTCAGTCAGTGAGGCGTGACAAGGCTTGACAACCTGTCAGCTTGACAGGTGACAGCTTGACAGGTAGACAAGTGAGTGACACTCTGACATGTGGTGCATTGTTGTCACCTGTCAAGTCAGTCAGTGAGGCGTGACAAGGCTTGACAACCTGTCAGCTTGACAGGTGACAGCTTGACAGGTAGACAAGTGAGTGACACTCTGACATGTGGTGCATTGTTGTCACCTGTCAAGTCAGTCAGTGAGGCGTGACAAGGCTTGACAACCTGTCAGCTTGACAGGTGACAGCTTGACAGGTAGACAAGTGAGTGACACTCTGACATGTGGTGCATTGTTGTCACCTGTCAAGTCAGTCAGTGAGGCGTGACAAGGCTTGACAACCTGTCAGCTTGACAGGTGACAGCTTGACAGGTAGACAAGTGAGTGACACTCTGACATGTGGTGCATTGTTGTCACCTGTCAAGTCAGTCAGTGAGGCGTGACAAGGCTTGACAACCTGTCAGCTTGACAGGTGACAGCTTGACAGGTAGACAAGTGAGTGACACTCTGACATGTGGTGCATTGTTGTCACCTGTCAAGTCAGTCAGTGAGGCGTGACAAGGCTTGACAACCTGTCAGCTTGACAGGTGACAGCTTGACAGGTAGACAAGTGAGTGACACTCTGACATGTGGTGCATTGTTGTCACCTGTCAAGTCAGTCAGTGAGGCGTGACAAGGCTTGACAACCTGTCAGCTTGACAGGTGACAGCTTGACAGGTAGACAAGTGAGTGACACTCTGACATGTGGTGCATTGTTGTCACCTGTCAAGTCAGTCAGTGAGGCGTGACAAGGCTTGACAACCTGTCAGCTTGACAGGTGACAGCTTGACAGGTAGACAAGTGAGTGACACTCTGACATGTGGTGCATTGTTGTCACCTGTCAAGTCAGTCAGTGAGGCGTGACAAGGCTTGACAACCTGTCAGCTTGACAGGTGACAGCTTGACAGGTAGACAAGTGAGTGACACTCTGACATGTGGTGCATTGTTGTCACCTGTCAAGTCAGTCAGTGAGGCGTGACAAGGCTTGACAACCTGTCAGCTTGACAGGTGACAGCTTGACAGGTAGACAAGTGAGTGACACTCTGACATGTGGTGCATTGTTGTCACCTGTCAAGTCAGTCAGTGAGGCGTGACAAGGCTTGACAACCTGTCAGCTTGACAGGTGACAGCTTGACAGGTAGACAAGTGAGTGACACTCTGACATGTGGTGCATTGTTGTCACCTGTCAAGTCAGTCAGTGAGGCGTGACAAGGCTTGACAACCTGTCAGCTTGACAGGTGACAGCTTGACAGGTAGACAAGTGAGTGACACTCTGACATGTGGTGCATTGTTGTCACCTCAAGTCAGTCAGTGAGGCGTGACAAGGCTTGACAACCTGTCAGCTTGACAGGTGACAGCTTGACAGGTAGACAAGTGAGTGACACTCTGACATGTGGTGCATTGTTGTCACCTGTCAAGTCAGTCAGTGAGGCGTGACAAGGCTTGACAACCTGTCAGCTTGACAGGTGACAGCTTGACAGGTAGACAAGTGAGTGACACTCTGACATGTGGTGCATTGTTGTCACCTGTCAAGTCAGTCAGTGAGGCGTGACAAGGCTTGACAACCTGTCAGCTTGACAGGTGACAGCTTGACAGGTAGACAAGTGAGTGACACTCTGACATGTGGTGCATTGTTGTCACCTGTCAAGTCAGTCAGTGAGGCGTGACAAGGCTTGACAACCTGTCAGCTTGACAGGTGACAGCTTGACAGGTAGACAAGTGAGTGACACTCTGACATGTGGTGCATTGTTGTCACCTGTCAAGTCAGTCAGTGAGGCGTGACAAGGCTTGACAACCTGTCAGCTTGACAGGTGACAGCTTGACAGGTAGACAAGTGAGTGACACTCTGACATGTGGTGCATTGTTGTCACCTGTCAAGTCAGTCAGTGAGGCGTGACAAGGCTTGACAACCTGTCAGCTTGACAGGTGACAGCTTGACAGGTAGACAAGTGAGTGACACTCTGACATGTGGTGCATTGTTGTCACCTGTCAAGTCAGTCAGTGAGGCGTGACAAGGCTTGACAACCTGTCAGCTTGACAGGTGACAGCTTGACAGGTAGACAAGTGAGTGACACTCTGACATGTGGTGCATTGTTGTCACCTGTCAAGTCAGTCAGTGAGGCGTGACAAGGCTTGACAACCTGTCAGCTTGACAGGTGACAGCTTGACAGGTAGACAAGTGAGTGACACTCTGACATGTGGTGCATTGTTGTCACCTGTCAAGTCAGTCAGTGAGGCGTGACAAGGCTTGACAACCTGTCAGCTTGACAGGTGACAGCTTGACAGGTAGACAAGTGAGTGACACTCTGACATGTGGTGCATTGTTGTCACTGTCAAGTCAGTCAGTGAGGCGTGACAAGGCTTGACAACCTGTCAGCTTGACAGGTGACAGCTTGACAGGTAGACAAGTGAGTGACACTCTGACATGTGGTGCATTGTTGTCACCTGTCAAGTCAGTCAGTGAGGCGTGACAAGGCTTGACAACCTGTCAGCTTGACAGGTGACAGCTTGACAGGTAGACAAGTGAGTGACACTCTGACATGTGGTGCATTGTTGTCACCTGTCAAGTCAGTCAGTGAGGCGTGACAAGGCTTGACAACCTGTCAGCTTGACAGGTGACAGCTTGACAGGTAGACAAGTGAGTGACACTCTGACATGTGGTGCATTGTTGTCACCTGTCAAGTCAGTCAGTGAGGCGTGACAAGGCTTGACAACCTGTCAGCTTGACAGGTGACAGCTTGACAGGTAGACAAGTGAGTGACACTCTGACATGTGGTGCATTGTTGTCACCTGTCAAGTCAGTCAGTGAGGCGTGACAAGGCTTGACAACCTGTCAGCTTGACAGGTGACAGCTTGACAGGTAGACAAGTGAGTGACACTCTGACATGTGGTGCATTGTTGTCACCTGTCAAGTCAGTCAGTGAGGCGTGACAAGGCTTGACAACCTGTCAGCTTGACAGGTGACAGCTTGACAGGTAGACAAGTGAGTGACACTCTGACATGTGGTGCATTGTTGTCACCTGTCAAGTCAGTCAGTGAGGCGTGACAAGGCTTGACAACCTGTCAGCTTGACAGGTGACAGCTTGACAGGTAGACAAGTGAGTGACACTCTGACATGTGGTGCATTGTTGTCACCTGTCAAGTCAGTCAGTGAGGCGTGACAAGGCTTGACAACCTGTCAGCTTGACAGGTGACAGCTTGACAGGTAGACAAGTGAGTGACACTCTGACATGTGGTGCATTGTTGTCACCTGTCAAGTCAGTCAGTGAGGCGTGACAAGGCTTGACAACCTGTCAGCTTGACAGGTGACAGCTTGACAGGTAGACAAGTGAGTGACACTCTGACATGTGGTGCATTGTTGTCACCTGTCAAGTCAGTCAGTGAGGCGTGACAAGGCTTGACAACCTGTCAGCTTGACAGGTGACAGCTTGACAGGTAGACAAGTGAGTGACACTCTGACATGTGGTGCATTGTTGTCACCTGTCAAGTCAGTCAGTGAGGCGTGACAAGGCTTGACAACCTGTCAGCTTGACAGGTGACAGCTTGACAGGTAGACAAGTGAGTGACACTCTGACATGTGGTGCATTGTTGTCACCTGTCAAGTCAGTCAGTGAGGCGTGACAAGGCTTGACAACCTGTCAGCTTGACAGGTGACAGCTTGACAGGTAGACAAGTGAGTGACACTCTGACATGTGGTGCATTGTTGTCACCTGTCAAGTCAGTCAGTGAGGCGTGACAAGGCTTGACAACCTGTCAGCTTGACAGGTGACAGCTTGACAGGTAGACAAGTGAGTGACACTCTGACATGTGGTGCATTGTTGTCACCTGTCAAGTCAGTCAGTGAGGCGTGACAAGGCTTGACAACCTGTCAGCTTGACAGGTGACAGCTTGACAGGTAGACAAGTGAGTGACACTCTGACATGTGGTGCATTGTTGTCACCTGTCAAGTCAGTCAGTGAGGCGTGACAAGGCTTGACAACCTGTCAGCTTGACAGGTGACAGCTTGACAGGTAGACAAGTGAGTGACACTCTGACATGTGGTGCATTGTTGTCACCTGTCAAGTCAGTCAGTGAGGCGTGACAAGGCTTGACAACCTGTCAGCTTGACAGGTGACAGCTTGACAGGTAGACAAGTGAGTGACACTCTGACATGTGGTGCATTGTTGTCACCTGTCAAGTCAGTCAGTGAGGCGTGACAAGGCTTGACAACCTGTCAGCTTGACAGGTGACAGCTTGACAGGTAGACAAGTGAGTGACACTCTGACATGTGGTGCATTGTTGTCACCTGTCAAGTCAGTCAGTGAGGCGTGACAAGGCTTGACAACCTGTCAGCTTGACAGGTGACAGCTTGACAGGTAGACAAGTGAGTGACACTCTGACATGTGGTGCATTGTTGTCACCTGTCAAGTCAGTCAGTGAGGCGTGACAAGGCTTGACAACCTGTCAGCTTGACAGGTGACAGCTTGACAGGTAGACAAGTGAGTGACACTCTGACATGTGGTGCATTGTTGTCACCTGTCAAGTCAGTCAGTGAGGCGTGACAAGGCTTGACAACCTGTCAGCTTGACAGGTGACAGCTTGACAGGTAGACAAGTGAGTGACACTCTGACATGTGGTGCATTGTTGTCACCTGTCAAGTCAGTCAGTGAGGCGTGACAAGGCTTGACAACCTGTCAGCTTGACAGGTGACAGCTTGACAGGTAGACAAGTGAGTGACACTCTGACATGTGGTGCATTGTTGTCACCTGTCAAGTCAGTCAGTGAGGCGTGACAAGGCTTGACAACCTGTCAGCTTGACAGGTGACAGCTTGACAGGTAGACAAGTGAGTGACACTCTGACATGTGGTGCATTGTTGTCACCTGTCAAGTCAGTCAGTGAGGCGTGACAAGGCTTGACAACCTGTCAGCTTGACAGGTGACAGCTTGACAGGTAGACAAGTGAGTGACACTCTGACATGTGGTGCATTGTTGTCACCTGTCAAGTCAGTCAGTGAGGCGTGACAAGGCTTGACAACCTGTCAGCTTGACAGGTGACAGCTTGACAGGTAGACAAGTGAGTGACACTCTGACATGTGGTGCATTGTTGTCACCTGTCAAGTCAGTCAGTGAGGCGTGACAAGGCTTGACAACCTGTCAGCTTGACAGGTGACAGCTTGACAGGTAGACAAGTGAGTGACACTCTGACATGTGGTGCATTGTTGTCACCTGTCAAGTCAGTCAGTGAGGCGTGACAAGGCTTGACAACCTGTCAGCTTGACAGGTGACAGCTTGACAGGTAGACAAGTGAGTGACACTCTGACATGTGGTGCATTGTTGTCACCTGTCAAGTCAGTCAGTGAGGCGTGACAAGGCTTGACAACCTGTCAGCTTGACAGGTGACAGCTTGACAGGTAGACAAGTGAGTGACACTCTGACATGTGGTGCATTGTTGTCACCTGTCAAGTCAGTCAGTGAGGCGTGACAAGGCTTGACAACCTGTCAGCTTGACAGGTGACAGCTTGACAGGTAGACAAGTGAGTGACACTCTGACATGTGGTGCATTGTTGTCACCTGTCAAGTCAGTCAGTGAGGCGTGACAAGGCTTGACAACCTGTCAGCTTGACAGGTGACAGCTTGACAGGTAGACAAGTGAGTGACACTCTGACATGTGGTGCATTGTTGTCACCTGTCAAGTCAGTCAGTGAGGCGTGACAAGGCTTGACAACCTGTCAGCTTGACAGGTGACAGCTTGACAGGTAGACAAGTGAGTGACACTCTGACATGTGGTGCATTGTTGTCACCTGTCAAGTCAGTCAGTGAGGCGTGACAAGGCTTGACAACCTGTCAGCTTGACAGGTGACAGCTTGACAGGTAGACAAGTGAGTGACACTCTGACATGTGGTGCATTGTTGTCACCTGTCAAGTCAGTCAGTGAGGCGTGACAAGGCTTGACAACCTGTCAGCTTGACAGGTGACAGCTTGACAGGTAGACAAGTGAGTGACACTCTGACATGTGGTGCATTGTTGTCACCTGTCAAGTCAGTCAGTGAGGCGTGACAAGGCTTGACAACCTGTCAGCTTGACAGGTGACAGCTTGACAGGTAGACAAGTGAGTGACACTCTGACATGTGGTGCATTGTTGTCACCTGTCAAGTCAGTCAGTGAGGCGTGACAAGGCTTGACAACCTGTCAGCTTGACAGGTGACAGCTTGACAGGTAGACAAGTGAGTGACACTCTGACATGTGGTGCATTGTTGTCACCTGTCAAGTCAGTCAGTGAGGCGTGACAAGGCTTGACAACCTGTCAGCTTGACAGGTGACAGCTTGACAGGTAGACAAGTGAGTGACACTCTGACATGTGGTGCATTGTTGTCACCTGTCAAGTCAGTCAGTGAGGCGTGACAAGGCTTGACAACCTGTCAGCTTGACAGGTGACAGCTTGACAGGTAGACAAGTGAGTGACACTCTGACATGTGGTGCATTGTTGTCACCTGTCAAGTCAGTCAGTGAGGCGTGACAAGGCTTGACAACCTGTCAGCTTGACAGGTGACAGCTTGACAGGTAGACAAGTGAGTGACACTCTGACATGTGGTGCATTGTTGTCACCTGTCAAGTCAGTCAGTGAGGCGTGACAAGGCTTGACAACCTGTCAGCTTGACAGGTGACAGCTTGACAGGTAGACAAGTGAGTGACACTCTGACATGTGGTGCATTGTTGTCACCTGTCAAGTCAGTCAGTGAGGCGTGACAAGGCTTGACAACCTGTCAGCTTGACAGGTGACAGCTTGACAGGTAGACAAGTGAGTGACACTCTGACATGTGGTGCATTGTTGTCACCTGTCAAGTCAGTCAGTGAGGCGTGACAAGGCTTGACAACCTGTCAGCTTGACAGGTGACAGCTTGACAGGTAGACAAGTGAGTGACACTCTGACATGTGGTGCATTGTTGTCACCTGTCAAGTCAGTCAGTGAGGCGTGACAAGGCTTGACAACCTGTCAGCTTGACAGGTGACAGCTTGACAGGTAGACAAGTGAGTGACACTCTGACATGTGGTGCATTGTTGTCACCTGTCAAGTCAGTCAGTGAGGCGTGACAAGGCTTGACAACCTGTCAGCTTGACAGGTGACAGCTTGACAGGTAGACAAGTGAGTGACACTCTGACATGTGGTGCATTGTTGTCACCTGTCAAGTCAGTCAGTGAGGCGTGACAAGGCTTGACAACCTGTCAGCTTGACAGGTGACAGCTTGACAGGTAGACAAGTGAGTGACACTCTGACATGTGGTGCATTGTTGTCACCTGTCAAGTCAGTCAGTGAGGCGTGACAAGGCTTGACAACCTGTCAGCTTGACAGGTGACAGCTTGACAGGTAGACAAGTGAGTGACACTCTGACATGTGGTGCATTGTTGTCACCTGTCAAGTCAGTCAGTGAGGCGTGACAAGGCTTGACAACCTGTCAGCTTGACAGGTGACAGCTTGACAGGTAGACAAGTGAGTGACACTCTGACATGTGGTGCATTGTTGTCACCTGTCAAGTCAGTCAGTGAGGCGTGACAAGGCTTGACAACCTGTCAGCTTGACAGGTGACAGCTTGACAGGTAGACAAGTGAGTGACACTCTGACATGTGGTGCATTGTTGTCACCTGTCAAGTCAGTCAGTGAGGCGTGACAAGGCTTGACAACCTGTCAGCTTGACAGGTGACAGCTTGACAGGTAGACAAGTGAGTGACACTCTGACATGTGGTGCATTGTTGTCACCTGTCAAGTCAGTCAGTGAGGCGTGACAAGGCTTGACAACCTGTCAGCTTGACAGGTGACAGCTTGACAGGTAGACAAGTGAGTGACACTCTGACATGTGGTGCATTGTTGTCACCTGTCAAGTCAGTCAGTGAGGCGTGACAAGGCTTGACAACCTGTCAGCTTGACAGGTGACAGCTTGACAGGTAGACAAGTGAGTGACACTCTGACATGTGGTGCATTGTTGTCACCTGTCAAGTCAGTCAGTGAGGCGTGACAAGGCTTGACAACCTGTCAGCTTGACAGGTGACAGCTTGACAGGTAGACAAGTGAGTGACACTCTGACATGTGGTGCATTGTTGTCACCTGTCAAGTCAGTCAGTGAGGCGTGACAAGGCTTGACAACCTGTCAGCTTGACAGGTGACAGCTTGACAGGTAGACAAGTGAGTGACACTCTGACATGTGGTGCATTGTTGTCACCTGTCAAGTCAGTCAGTGAGGCGTGACAAGGCTTGACAACCTGTCAGCTTGACAGGTGACAGCTTGACAGGTAGACAAGTGAGTGACACTCTGACATGTGGTGCATTGTTGTCACCTGTCAAGTCAGTCAGTGAGGCGTGACAAGGCTTGACAACCTGTCAGCTTGACAGGTGACAGCTTGACAGGTAGACAAGTGAGTGACACTCTGACATGTGGTGCATTGTTGTCACCTGTCAAGTCAGTCAGTGAGGCGTGACAAGGCTTGACAACCTGTCAGCTTGACAGGTGACAGCTTGACAGGTAGACAAGTGAGTGACACTCTGACATGTGGTGCATTGTTGTCACCTGTCAAGTCAGTCAGTGAGGCGTGACAAGGCTTGACAACCTGTCAGCTTGACAGGTGACAGCTTGACAGGTAGACAAGTGAGTGACACTCTGACATGTGGTGCATTGTTGTCACCTGTCAAGTCAGTCAGTGAGGCGTGACAAGGCTTGACAACCTGTCAGCTTGACAGGTGACAGCTTGACAGGTAGACAAGTGAGTGACACTCTGACATGTGGTGCATTGTTGTCACCTGTCAAGTCAGTCAGTGAGGCGTGACAAGGCTTGACAACCTGTCAGCTTGACAGGTGACAGCTTGACAGGTAGACAAGTGAGTGACACTCTGACATGTGGTGCATTGTTGTCACCTGTCAAGTCAGTCAGTGAGGCGTGACAAGGCTTGACAACCTGTCAGCTTGACAGGTGACAGCTTGACAGGTAGACAAGTGAGTGACACTCTGACATGTGGTGCATTGTTGTCACCTGTCAAGTCAGTCAGTGAGGCGTGACAAGGCTTGACAACCTGTCAGCTTGACAGGTGACAGCTTGACAGGTAGACAAGTGAGTGACACTCTGACATGTGGTGCATTGTTGTCACCTGTCAAGTCAGTCAGTGAGGCGTGACAAGGCTTGACAACCTGTCAGCTTGACAGGTGACAGCTTGACAGGTAGACAAGTGAGTGACACTCTGACATGTGGTGCATTGTTGTCACCTGTCAAGTCAGTCAGTGAGGCGTGACAAGGCTTGACAACCTGTCAGCTTGACAGGTGACAGCTTGACAGGTAGACAAGTGAGTGACACTCTGACATGTGGTGCATTGTTGTCACCTGTCAAGTCAGTCAGTGAGGCGTGACAAGGCTTGACAACCTGTCAGCTTGACAGGTGACAGCTTGACAGGTAGACAAGTGAGTGACACTCTGACATGTGGTGCATTGTTGTCACCTGTCAAGTCAGTCAGTGAGGCGTGACAAGGCTTGACAACCTGTCAGCTTGACAGGTGACAGCTTGACAGGTAGACAAGTGAGTGACACTCTGACATGTGGTGCATTGTTGTCACCTGTCAAGTCAGTCAGTGAGGCAAGGCTTGACAACCTGTCAGCTTGACAGGTGACAGCTTGACAGGTAGACAAGTGAGTGACACTCTGACATGTGGTGCATTGTTGTCACCTGTCAAGTCAGTCAGTGAGGCGTGACAAGGCTTGACAACCTGTCAGCTTGACAGGTGACAGCTTGACAGGTAGACAAGTGAGTGACACTCTGACATGTGGTGCATTGTTGTCACCTGTCAAGTCAGTCAGTGAGGCGTGACAAGGCTTGACAACCTGTCAGCTTGTCAGGTGACAGCTTGACAGGTAGACAAGTGAGTGACACTCTGACATGTGGTGCATTGTTGTCACCTGTCAAGTCAGTCAGTGAGGCGTGACAAGGCTTGACAACCTGTCAGCTTGACAGGTGACAGCTTGACAGGTAGACAAGTGAGTGACACTCTGACATGTGGTGCATTGTTGTCACCTGTCAAGTCAGTCAGTGAGGCGTGACAAGGCTTGACAACCTGTCAGCTTGACAGGTGACAGCTTGACAGGTAGACAAGTGAGTGACACTCTGACATGTGGTGCATTGTTGTCACCTGTCAAGTCAGTCAGTGAGGCGTGACAAGGCTTGACAACCTGTCAGCTTGACAGGTGACAGCTTGACAGGTAGACAAGTGAGTGACACTCTGACATGTGGTGCATTGTTGTCACCTGTCAAGTCAGTCAGTGAGGCGTGACAAGGCTTGACAACCTGTCAGCTTGACAGGTGACAGCTTGACAGGTAGACAAGTGAGTGACACTCTGACATGTGGTGCATTGTTGTCACCTGTCAAGTCAGTCAGTGAGGCGTGACAAGGCTTGACAACCTGTCAGCTTGACAGGTGACAGCTTGACAGGTAGACAAGTGAGTGACACTCTGACATGTGGTGCATTGTTGTCACCTGTCAAGTCAGTCAGTGAGGCGTGACAAGGCTTGACAACCTGTCAGCTTGACAGGTGACAGCTTGACAGGTAGACAAGTGAGTGACACTCTGACATGTGGTGCATTGTTGTCACCTGTCAAGTCAGTCAGTGAGGCGTGACAAGGCTTGACAACCTGTCAGCTTGACAGGTGACAGCTTGACAGGTAGACAAGTGAGTGACACTCTGACATGTGGTGCATTGTTGTCACCTGTCAAGTCAGTCAGTGAGGCGTGACAAGGCTTGACAACCTGTCAGCTTGACAGGTGACAGCTTGACAGGTAGACAAGTGAGTGACACTCTGACATGTGGTGCATTGTTGTCACCTGTCAAGTCAGTCAGTGAGGCGTGACAAGGCTTGACAACCTGTCAGCTTGACAGGTGACAGCTTGACAGGTAGACAAGTGAGTGACACTCTGACATGTGGTGCATTGTTGTCACCTGTCAAGTCAGTCAGTGAGGCGTGACAAGGCTTGACAACCTGTCAGCTTGACAGGTGACAGCTTGACAGGTAGACAAGTGAGTGACACTCTGACATGTGGTGCATTGTTGTCACCTGTCAAGTCAGTCAGTGAGGCGTGACAAGGCTTGACAACCTGTCAGCTTGACAGGTGACAGCTTGACAGGTAGACAAGTGAGTGACACTCTGACATGTGGTGCATTGTTGTCACCTGTCAAGTCAGTCAGTGAGGCGTGACAAGGCTTGACAACCTGTCAGCTTGACAGGTGACAGCTTGACAGGTAGACAAGTGAGTGACACTCTGACATGTGGTGCATTGTTGTCACCTGTCAAGTCAGTCAGTGAGGCGTGACAAGGCTTGACAACCTGTCAGCTTGACAGGTGACAGCTTGACAGGTAGACAAGTGAGTGACACTCTGACATGTGGTGCATTGTTGTCACCTGTCAAGTCAGTCAGTGAGGCGTGACAAGGCTTGACAACCTGTCAGCTTGACAGGTGACAGCTTGACAGGTAGACAAGTGAGTGACACTCTGACATGTGGTGCATTGTTGTCACCTGTCAAGTCAGTCAGTGAGGCGTGACAAGGCTTGACAACCTGTCAGCTTGACAGGTGACAGCTTGACAGGTAGACAAGTGAGTGACACTCTGACATGTGGTGCATTGTTGTCACCTGTCAAGTCAGTCAGTGAGGCGTGACAAGGCTTGACAACCTGTCAGCTTGACAGGTGACAGCTTGACAGGTAGACAAGTGAGTGACACTCTGACATGTGGTGCATTGTTGTCACCTGTCAAGTCAGTCAGTGAGGCGTGACAAGGCTTGACAACCTGTCAGCTTGACAGGTGACAGCTTGACAGGTAGACAAGTGAGTGACACTCTGACATGTGGTGCATTGTTGTCACCTGTCAAGTCAGTCAGTGAGGCGTGACAAGGCTTGACAACCTGTCAGCTTGACAGGTGACAGCTTGACAGGTAGACAAGTGAGTGACACTCTGACATGTGGTGCATTGTTGTCACCTGTCAAGTCAGTCAGTGAGGCGTGACAAGGCTTGACAACCTGTCAGCTTGACAGGTGACAGCTTGACAGGTAGACAAGTGAGTGACACTCTGACATGTGGTGCATTGTTGTCACCTGTCAAGTCAGTCAGTGAGGCGTGACAAGGCTTGACAACCTGTCAGCTTGACAGGTGACAGCTTGACAGGTAGACAAGTGAGTGACACTCTGACATGTGGTGCATTGTTGTCACCTGTCAAGTCAGTCAGTGAGGCGTGACAAGGCTTGACAACCTGTCAGCTTGACAGGTGACAGCTTGACAGGTAGACAAGTGAGTGACACTCTGACATGTGGTGCATTGTTGTCACCTGTCAAGTCAGTCAGTGAGGCGTGACAAGGCTTGACAACCTGTCAGCTTGACAGGTGACAGCTTGACAGGTAGACAAGTGAGTGACACTCTGACATGTGGTGCATTGTTGTCACCTGTCAAGTCAGTCAGTGAGGCGTGACAAGGCTTGACAACCTGTCAGCTTGACAGGTGACAGCTTGACAGGTAGACAAGTGAGTGACACTCTGACATGTGGTGCATTGTTGTCACCTGTCAAGTCAGTCAGTGAGGCGTGACAAGGCTTGACAACCTGTCAGCTTGACAGGTGACAGCTTGACAGGTAGACAAGTGAGTGACACTCTGACATGTGGTGCATTGTTGTCACCTGTCAAGTCAGTCAGTGAGGCGTGACAAGGCTTGACAACCTGTCAGCTTGACAGGTGACAGCTTGACAGGTAGACAAGTGAGTGACACTCTGACATGTGGTGCATTGTTGTCACCTGTCAAGTCAGTCAGTGAGGCGTGACAAGGCTTGACAACCTGTCAGCTTGACAGGTGACAGCTTGACAGGTAGACAAGTGAGTGACACTCTGACATGTGGTGCATTGTTGTCACCTGTCAAGTCAGTCAGTGAGGCGTGACAAGGCTTGACAACCTGTCAGCTTGACAGGTGACAGCTTGACAGGTAGACAAGTGAGTGACACTCTGACATGTGGTGCATTGTTGTCACCTGTCAAGTCAGTCAGTGAGGCGTGACAAGGCTTGACAACCTGTCAGCTTGACAGGTGACAGCTTGACAGGTAGACAAGTGAGTGACACTCTGACATGTGGTGCATTGTTGTCACCTGTCAAGTCAGTCAGTGAGGCGTGACAAGGCTTGACAACCTGTCAGCTTGACAGGTGACAGCTTGACAGGTAGACAAGTGAGTGACACTCTGACATGTGGTGCATTGTTGTCACCTGTCAAGTCAGTCAGTGAGGCGTGACAAGGCTTGACAACCTGTCAGCTTGACAGGTGACAGCTTGACAGGTAGACAAGTGAGTGACACTCTGACATGTGGTGCATTGTTGTCACCTGTCAAGTCAGTCAGTGAGGCGTGACAAGGCTTGACAACCTGTCAGCTTGACAGGTGACAGCTTGACAGGTAGACAAGTGAGTGACACTCTGACATGTGGTGCATTGTTGTCACCTGTCAAGTCAGTCAGTGAGGCGTGACAAGGCTTGACAACCTGTCAGCTTGACAGGTGACAGCTTGACAGGTAGACAAGTGAGTGACACTCTGACATGTGGTGCATTGTTGTCACCTGTCAAGTCAGTCAGTGAGGCGTGACAAGGCTTGACAACCTGTCAGCTTGACAGGTGACAGCTTGACAGGTAGACAAGTGAGTGACACTCTGACATGTGGTGCATTGTTGTCACCTGTCAAGTCAGTCAGTGAGGCGTGACAAGGCTTGACAACCTGTCAGCTTGACAGGTGACAGCTTGACAGGTAGACAAGTGAGTGACACTCTGACATGTGGTGCATTGTTGTCACCTGTCAAGTCAGTCAGTGAGGCGTGACAAGGCTTGACAACCTGTCAGCTTGACAGGTGACAGCTTGACAGGTAGACAAGTGAGTGACACTCTGACATGTGGTGCATTGTTGTCACCTGTCAAGTCAGTCAGTGAGGCGTGACAAGGCTTGACAACCTGTCAGCTTGACAGGTGACAGCTTGACAGGTAGACAAGTGAGTGACACTCTGACATGTGGTGCATTGTTGTCACCTGTCAAGTCAGTCAGTGAGGCGTGACAAGGCTTGACAACCTGTCAGCTTGACAGGTGACAGCTTGACAGGTAGACAAGTGAGTGACACTCTGACATGTGGTGCATTGTTGTCACCTGTCAAGTCAGTCAGTGAGGCGTGACAAGGCTTGACAACCTGTCAGCTTGACAGGTGACAGCTTGACAGGTAGACAAGTGAGTGACACTCTGACATGTGGTGCATTGTTGTCACCTGTCAAGTCAGTCAGTGAGCGTGACAAGGCTTGACAACCTGTCAGCTTGACAGGTGACAGCTTGACAGGTAGACAAGTGAGTGACACTCTGACATGTGGTGCATTGTTGTCACCTGTCAAGTCAGTCAGTGAGGCGTGACAAGGCTTGACAACCTGTCAGCTTGACAGGTGACAGCTTGACAGGTAGACAAGTGAGTGACACTCTGACATGTGGTGCATTGTTGTCACCTGTCAAGTCAGTCAGTGAGGCGTGACAAGGCTTGACAACCTGTCAGCTTGACAGGTGACAGCTTGACAGGTAGACAAGTGAGTGACACTCTGACATGTGGTGCATTGTTGTCACCTGTCAAGTCAGTCAGTGAGGCGTGACAAGGCTTGACAACCTGTCAGCTTGACAGGTGACAGCTTGACAGGTAGACAAGTGAGTGACACTCTGACATGTGGTGCATTGTTGTCACCTGTCAAGTCAGTCAGTGAGGCGTGACAAGGCTTGACAACCTGTCAGCTTGACAGGTGACAGCTTGACAGGTAGACAAGTGAGTGACACTCTGACATGTGGTGCATTGTTGTCACCTGTCAAGTCAGTCAGTGAGGCGTGACAAGGCTTGACAACCTGTCAGCTTGACAGGTGACAGCTTGACAGGTAGACAAGTGAGTGACACTCTGACATGTGGTGCATTGTTGTCACCTGTCAAGTCAGTCAGTGAGGCGTGACAAGGCTTGACAACCTGTCAGCTTGACAGGTGACAGCTTGACAGGTAGACAAGTGAGTGACACTCTGACATGTGGTGCATTGTTGTCACCTGTCAAGTCAGTCAGTGAGGCGTGACAAGGCTTGACAACCTGTCAGCTTGACAGGTGACAGCTTGACAGGTAGACAAGTGAGTGACACTCTGACATGTGGTGCATTGTTGTCACCTGTCAAGTCAGTCAGTGAGGCGTGACAAGGCTTGACAACCTGTCAGCTTGACAGGTGACAGCTTGACAGGTAGACAAGTGAGTGACACTCTGACATGTGGTGCATTGTTGTCACCTGTCAAGTCAGTCAGTGAGGCGTGACAAGGCTTGACAACCTGTCAGCTTGACAGGTGACAGCTTGACAGGTAGACAAGTGAGTGACACTCTGACATGTGGTGCATTGTTGTCACCTGTCAAGTCAGTCAGTGAGGCGTGACAAGGCTTGACAACCTGTCAGCTTGACAGGTGACAGCTTGACAGGTAGACAAGTGAGTGACACTCTGACATGTGGTGCATTGTTGTCACCTGTCAAGTCAGTCAGTGAGGCGTGACAAGGCTTGACAACCTGTCAGCTTGACAGGTGACAGCTTGACAGGTAGACAAGTGAGTGACACTCTGACATGTGGTGCATTGTTGTCACCTGTCAAGTCAGTCAGTGAGGCGTGACAAGGCTTGACAACCTGTCAGCTTGACAGGTGACAGCTTGACAGGTAGACAAGTGAGTGACACTCTGACATGTGGTGCATTGTTGTCACCTGTCAAGTCAGTCAGTGAGGCGTGACAAGGCTTGACAACCTGTCAGCTTGACAGGTGACAGCTTGACAGGTAGACAAGTGAGTGACACTCTGACATGTGGTGCATTGTTGTCACCTGTCAAGTCAGTCAGTGAGGCGTGACAAGGCTTGACAACCTGTCAGCTTGACAGGTGACAGCTTGACAGGTAGACAAGTGAGTGACACTCTGACATGTGGTGCATTGTTGTCACCTGTCAAGTCAGTCAGTGAGGCGTGACAAGGCTTGACAACCTGTCAGCTTGACAGGTGACAGCTTGACAGGTAGACAAGTGAGTGACACTCTGACATGTGGTGCATTGTTGTCACCTGTCAAGTCAGTCAGTGAGGCGTGACAAGGCTTGACAACCTGTCAGCTTGACAGGTGACAGCTTGACAGGTAGACAAGTGAGTGACACTCTGACATGTGGTGCATTGTTGTCACCTGTCAAGTCAGTCAGTGAGGCGTGACAAGGCTTGACAACCTGTCAGCTTGACAGGTGACAGCTTGACAGGTAGACAAGTGAGTGACACTCTGACATGTGGTGCATTGTTGTCACCTGTCAAGTCAGTCAGTGAGGCGTGACAAGGCTTGACAACCTGTCAGCTTGACAGGTGACAGCTTGACAGGTAGACAAGTGAGTGACACTCTGACATGTGGTGCATTGTTGTCACCTGTCAAGTCAGTCAGTGAGGCGTGACAAGGCTTGACAACCTGTCAGCTTGACAGGTGACAGCTTGACAGGTAGACAAGTGAGTGACACTCTGACATGTGGTGCATTGTTGTCACCTGTCAAGTCAGTCAGTGAGGCGTGACAAGGCTTGACAACCTGTCAGCTTGACAGGTGACAGCTTGACAGGTAGACAAGTGAGTGACACTCTGACATGTGGTGCATTGTTGTCACCTGTCAAGTCAGTCAGTGAGGCGTGACAAGGCTTGACAACCTGTCAGCTTGACAGGTGACAGCTTGACAGGTAGACAAGTGAGTGACACTCTGACATGTGGTGCATTGTTGTCACCTGTCAAGTCAGTCAGTGAGGCGTGACAAGGCTTGACAACCTGTCAGCTTGACAGGTGACAGCTTGACAGGTAGACAAGTGAGTGACACTCTGACATGTGGTGCATTGTTGTCACCTGTCAAGTCAGTCAGTGAGGCGTGACAAGGCTTGACAACCTGTCAGCTTGACAGGTGACAGCTTGACAGGTAGACAAGTGAGTGACACTCTGACATGTGGTGCATTGTTGTCACCTCAGTCAGTCAGTGAGGCGTGACAAGGCTTGACAACCTGTCAGCTTGACAGGTGACAGCTTGACAGGTAGACAAGTGAGTGACACTCTGACATGTGGTGCATTGTTGTCACCTGTCAAGTCAGTCAGTGAGGCGTGACAAGGCTTGACAACCTGTCAGCTTGACAGGTGACAGCTTGACAGGTAGACAAGTGAGTGACACTCTGACATGTGGTGCATTGTTGTCACCTGTCAAGTCAGTCAGTGAGGCGTGACAAGGCTTGACAACCTGTCAGCTTGACAGGTGACAGCTTGACAGGTAGACAAGTGAGTGACACTCTGACATGTGGTGCATTGTTGTCACCTGTCAAGTCAGTCAGTGAGGCGTGACAAGGCTTGACAACCTGTCAGCTTGACAGGTGACAGCTTGACAGGTAGACAAGTGAGTGACACTCTGACATGTGGTGCATTGTTGTCACCTGTCAAGTCAGTCAGTGAGGCGTGACAAGGCTTGACAACCTGTCAGCTTGACAGGTGACAGCTTGACAGGTAGACAAGTGAGTGACACTCTGACATGTGGTGCATTGTTGTCACCTGTCAAGTCAGTCAGTGAGGCGTGACAAGGCTTGACAACCTGTCAGCTTGACAGGTGACAGCTTGACAGGTAGACAAGTGAGTGACACTCTGACATGTGGTGCATTGTTGTCACCTGTCAAGTCAGTCAGTGAGGCGTGACAAGGCTTGACAACCTGTCAGCTTGACAGGTGACAGCTTGACAGGTAGACAAGTGAGTGACACTCTGACATGTGGTGCATTGTTGTCACCTGTCAAGTCAGTCAGTGAGGCGTGACAAGGCTTGACAACCTGTCAGCTTGACAGGTGACAGCTTGACAGGTAGACAAGTGAGTGACACTCTGACATGTGGTGCATTGTTGTCACCTGTCAAGTCAGTCAGTGAGGCGTGACAAGGCTTGACAACCTGTCAGCTTGACAGGTGACAGCTTGACAGGTAGACAAGTGAGTGACACTCTGACATGTGGTGCATTGTTGTCACCTGTCAAGTCAGTCAGTGAGGCGTGACAAGGCTTGACAACCTGTCAGCTTGACAGGTGACAGCTTGACAGGTAGACAAGTGAGTGACACTCTGACATGTGGTGCATTGTTGTCACCTGTCAAGTCAGTCAGTGAGGCGTGACAAGGCTTGACAACCTGTCAGCTTGACAGGTGACAGCTTGACAGGTAGACAAGTGAGTGACACTCTGACATGTGGTGCATTGTTGTCACCTGTCAAGTCAGTCAGTGAGGCGTGACAAGGCTTGACAACCTGTCAGCTTGACAGGTGACAGCTTGACAGGTAGACAAGTGAGTGACACTCTGACATGTGGTGCATTGTTGTCACCTGTCAAGTCAGTCAGTGAGGCGTGACAAGGCTTGACAACCTGTCAGCTTGACAGGTGACAGCTTGACAGGTAGACAAGTGAGTGACACTCTGACATGTGGTGCATTGTTGTCACCTGTCAAGTCAGTCAGTGAGGCGTGACAAGGCTTGACAACCTGTCAGCTTGACAGGTGACAGCTTGACAGGTAGACAAGTGAGTGACACTCTGACATGTGGTGCATTGTTGTCACCTGTCAAGTCAGTCAGTGAGGCGTGACAAGGCTTGACAACCTGTCAGCTTGACAGGTGACAGCTTGACAGGTAGACAAGTGAGTGACACTCTGACATGTGGTGCATTGTTGTCACCTGTCAAGTCAGTCAGTGAGGCGTGACAAGGCTTGACAACCTGTCAGCTTGACAGGTGACAGCTTGACAGGTAGACAAGTGAGTGACACTCTGACATGTGGTGCATTGTTGTCACCTGTCAAGTCAGTCAGTGAGGCGTGACAAGGCTTGACAACCTGTCAGCTTGACAGGTGACAGCTTGACAGGTAGACAAGTGAGTGACACTCTGACATGTGGTGCATTGTTGTCACCTGTCAAGTCAGTCAGTGAGGCGTGACAAGGCTTGACAACCTGTCAGCTTGACAGGTGACAGCTTGACAGGTAGACAAGTGAGTGACACTCTGACATGTGGTGCATTGTTGTCACCTGTCAAGTCAGTCAGTGAGGCGTGACAAGGCTTGACAACCTGTCAGCTTGACAGGTGACAGCTTGACAGGTAGACAAGTGAGTGACACTCTGACATGTGGTGCATTGTTGTCACCTGTCAAGTCAGTCAGTGAGGCGTGACAAGGCTTGACAACCTGTCAGCTTGACAGGTGACAGCTTGACAGGTAGACAAGTGAGTGACACTCTGACATGTGGTGCATTGTTGTCACCTGTCAAGTCAGTCAGTGAGGCGTGACAAGGCTTGACAACCTGTCAGCTTGACAGGTGACAGCTTGACAGGTAGACAAGTGAGTGACACTCTGACATGTGGTGCATTGTTGTCACCTGTCAAGTCAGTCAGTGAGGCGTGACAAGGCTTGACAACCTGTCAGCTTGACAGGTGACAGCTTGACAGGTAGACAAGTGAGTGACACTCTGACATGTGGTGCATTGTTGTCACCTGTCAAGTCAGTCAGTGAGGCGTGACAAGGCTTGACAACCTGTCAGCTTGACAGGTGACAGCTTGACAGGTAGACAAGTGAGTGACACTCTGACATGTGGTGCATTGTTGTCACCTGTCAAGTCAGTCAGTGAGGCGTGACAAGGCTTGACAACCTGTCAGCTTGACAGGTGACAGCTTGACAGGTAGACAAGTGAGTGACACTCTGACATGTGGTGCATTGTTGTCACCTGTCAAGTCAGTCAGTGAGGCGTGACAAGGCTTGACAACCTGTCAGCTTGACAGGTGACAGCTTGACAGGTAGACAAGTGAGTGACACTCTGACATGTGGTGCATTGTTGTCACCTGTCAAGTCAGTCAGTGAGGCGTGACAAGGCTTGACAACCTGTCAGCTTGACAGGTGACAGCTTGACAGGTAGACAAGTGAGTGACACTCTGACATGTGGTGCATTGTTGTCACCTGTCAAGTCAGTCAGTGAGGCGTGACAAGGCTTGACAACCTGTCAGCTTGACAGGTGACAGCTTGACAGGTAGACAAGTGAGTGACACTCTGACATGTGGTGCATTGTTGTCACCTGTCAAGTCAGTCAGTGAGGCGTGACAAGGCTTGACAACCTGTCAGCTTGACAGGTGACAGCTTGACAGGTAGACAAGTGAGTGACACTCTGACATGTGGTGCATTGTTGTCACCTGTCAAGTCAGTCAGTGAGGCGTGACAAGGCTTGACAACCTGTCAGCTTGACAGGTGACAGCTTGACAGGTAGACAAGTGAGTGACACTCTGACATGTGGTGCATTGTTGTCACCTGTCAAGTCAGTCAGTGAGGCGTGACAAGGCTTGACAACCTGTCAGCTTGACAGGTGACAGCTTGACAGGTAGACAAGTGAGTGACACTCTGACATGTGGTGCATTGTTGTCACCTGTCAAGTCAGTCAGTGAGGCGTGACAAGGCTTGACAACCTGTCAGCTTGACAGGTGACAGCTTGACAGGTAGACAAGTGAGTGACACTCTGACATGTGGTGCATTGTTGTCACCTGTCAAGTCAGTCAGTGAGGCGTGACAAGGCTTGACAACCTGTCAGCTTGACAGGTGACAGCTTGACAGGTAGACAAGTGAGTGACACTCTGACATGTGGTGCATTGTTGTCACCTGTCAAGTCAGTCAGTGAGGCGTGACAAGGCTTGACAACCTGTCAGCTTGACAGGTGACAGCTTGACAGGTAGACAAGTGAGTGACACTCTGACATGTGGTGCATTGTTGTCACCTGTCAAGTCAGTCAGTGAGGCGTGACAAGGCTTGACAACCTGTCAGCTTGACAGGTGACAGCTTGACAGGTAGACAAGTGAGTGACACTCTGGCACATGGTGCATTGTTGTCACCTGTCAAGTCAGTCAGTGAGGCGTGACAAGGCTTGACAACCTGTCAGCTTGACAGGTGACAGCTTGACAGGTAGACAAGTGAGTGACACTCTGACATGTGGTGCATTGTTGTCACCTGTCAAGTCAGTCAGTGAGGCGTGACAAGGCTTGACAACCTGTCAGCTTGACAGGTGACAGCTTGACAGGTAGACAAGTGAGTGACACTCTGACATGTGGTGCATTGTTGTCACCTGTCAAGTCAGTCAGTGAGGCGTGACAAGGCTTGACAACCTGTCAGCTTGACAGGTGACAGCTTGACAGGTAGACAAGTGAGTGACACTCTGACATGTGGTGCATTGTTGTCACCTGTCAAGTCAGTCAGTGAGGCGTGACAAGGCTTGACAACCTGTCAGCTTGACAGGTGACAGCTTGACAGGTAGACAAGTGAGTGACACTCTGACATGTGGTGCATTGTTGTCACCTGTCAAGTCAGTCAGTGAGGCGTGACAAGGCTTGACAACCTGTCAGCTTGACAGGTGACAGCTTGACAGGTAGACAAGTGAGTGACACTCTGACATGTGGTGCATTGTTGTCACCTGTCAAGTCAGTCAGTGAGGCGTGACAAGGCTTGACAACCTGTCAGCTTGACAGGTGACAGCTTGACAGGTAGACAAGTGAGTGACACTCTGACATGTGGTGCATTGTTGTCACCTGTCAAGTCAGTCAGTGAGGCGTGACAAGGCTTGACAACCTGTCAGCTTGACAGGTGACAGCTTGACAGGTAGACAAGTGAGTGACACTCTGACATGTGGTGCATTGTTGTCACCTGTCAAGTCAGTCAGTGAGGCGTGACAAGGCTTGACAACCTGTCAGCTTGACAGGTGACAGGTGAGTGACACTCTGACATGTGGTGCATTGTTGTCACCTGTCAAGTCAGTCAGTGAGGCGTGACAAGGCTTGACAACCTGTCAGCTTGACAGGTGACAGCTTGACAGGTAGACAAGTGAGTGACACTCTGACATGTGGTGCATTGTTGTCACCTGTCAAGTCAGTCAGTGAGGCGTGACAAGGCTTGACAACCTGTCAGCTTGACAGGTGACAGCTTGACAGGTAGACAAGTGAGTGACACTCTGACATGTGGTGCATTGTTGTCACCTGTCAAGTCATTCAGTGAGGCGTGACAAGGCTTGACAACCTGTCAGCTTGACAGGTGACAGCTTGACAGGTAGACAAGTGAGTGACACTCTGACATGTGGTGCATTGTTGTCACCTGTCAAGTCAGTCAGTGAGGCGTGACAAGGCTTGACAACCTGTCAGCTTGACAGGTGACAGCTTGACAGGTAGACAAGTGAGTGACACTCTGACATGTGGTGCATTGTTGTCACCTGTCAAGTCAGTCAGTGAGGCGTGACAAGGCTTGACAACCTGTCAGCTTGACAGGTGACAGCTTGACAGGTAGACAAGTGAGTGACACTCTGACATGTGGTGCATTGTTGTCACCTGTCAAGTCAGTCAGTGAGGCGTGACAAGGCTTGACAACCTGTCAGCTTGACAGGTGACAGCTTGACAGGTAGACAAGTGAGTGACACTCTGACATGTGTGCATTGTTGTCACCTGTCAAGTCAGTCAGTGAGGCGTGACAAGGCTTGACACCTGTCAGCTTGACAGTGACAGCTTGACAGGTAGACAAGTGAGTGACACTCTGACATGTGGTGCATTGTTGTCACCTGTCAAGTCAGTCAGTGAGGCGTGACAAGGCTTGACAACCTGTCAGCTTGACAGGTGACAGCTTGACAGGTAGACAAGTGAGTGACACTCTGACATGTGTGCATTGTTGTCACCTGTCAGTCAGTCAGTGAGGCGTGACAAGGCTTGACAACCTGTCAGCTTGACAGGTGACAGCTTGACAGGTAGACAAGTGAGTGACACTCTGACATGTGGTGCATTGTTGTCACCTTCATCAGGTCAGTGGCGTGACAAGGCTTGACAACCTGTCAGCTTGACAGGTGACAGCTTGACAGGTAACAAGTGAGTGACACTCTGACATGTGGTGCATTGTTGTCACCTGTCAAGTCATCAGTGAGGCGTGACAAGGCTTGACAACCTGTCAGCTTGACAGGTGACAGCTTGACAGGTAGAACAAGTGAGTGACACTCTGACATGTTGGTGCATTGTTTGTCACCTGTCAAGTCAGTCATGAGGCGTGACAAGGCTTGACAACCTGTCAGCTTGACAGTGACAGCTTGACAGGTAACAAGTGAGTGACACTCTGACATGTGGTGCATTGTTGTCACCTGTCAGTCAGTCAGTGAGGCGTGACAGGCTTGACAACCTGTCAGCTTGACAGGTGACAAGTGACAGTGACACTCTGACAGTGGTGCATTGTTGTCACCTGTCAAGTCAGTCAGTGAGGCGTGACAAGGCTTGACAACCTGTCAGCTTGACAGGTGACAGCTTGACAGGTAGACAAGTGAGTGACACTCTGACATGTGGTGCATTGTTGTCACCTGTCAAGTCAGTCAGTGAGGCGTGACAAGGCTTGACAACCTGTCAGCTTGACAGGGACAGCTTGACAGGTAGACAAGTGAGTGACACTCTGACATGTGGTGCATTGTTGTCACCTGTCAAGTCAGTCATGAGGCGTGACAAGGCTTGACAACCTGTCAGCTTGACAGGTGAGCTTGACAGGTAGACAAGTGAGTGACACTCTGACATGTGGTGCATTGTTGTCACCTGTCAAGTCAGTCAGTGAGGGCGTGACAAGGCTTGACAACCTGTCAGCTTGACAGGTGACAGCTTGACAGGTAGACAAGTGAGTGACACTCTGACATGTGGTGCATTGTTGTCACCTGTCAAGTCTCAGTGAGGCGTGACAAGGCTTGACAACCTGTCAGCTTGACAGGTGACAGCTTGACAGGTAGACAAGTGAGTGACACTCTGACATGTGGTGCATTGTTGTCACCTGTCAAGTCAGTCAGTGAGGCGTGACAAGGCTTGACAACCTGTCAGCTTGACAGTGACAGCTTGACAGGTAGACAAGTGAGTGACACTCTGACATGTGTGCATTGTTCACCTGTCAAGTCAGTCAGTGAGGCGTGACAAGGCTTGACAACCTGTCAGCTTACAGGTGACAGCTTGACAGGTAGACAAGTGAGTGACACTCTGACATGTGGTGCATTGTTGTCACCTGTCAAGTCAGTCATGAGGCGTGACAAGGCTTGACAACCTTCAGCTTGACAGTGACAGCTTGACAGGTAGACAAGTGAGTGACACTCTGACATGTGGAGCATTGTTGCACCTGTCAAGTCAGTCAGTGAGGCGTGACAAGGCTTGACAACCTGTCAGCTTGACAGGTGACAGCTTGACAGGTAGACAAGTGAGTGACACTCTGACATGTGGTGCATTGTTGTCACCTGTCAAGTCAGTCAGTGAGGCGTGACAAGGCTTGACAACCTGTCAGCTTGACAGGTGACAGCTTGACAGGTAGACAAGTGAGTGACACTCTGACATGTGGTGCATTGTTGTCACCTGTCAAGTCAGTCAGTGAGGCGTGACAAGGCTTGACAACCTGTCATCTTGACAGGTGACAGCTTGACAGGTAGACAAGTGAGTGACACTCTGACATGTGGTGCATTGTTGTCACCTGTCAAGTCAGTCAGTGAGTAAGGCGTGACAAGGCTTGACAACCTGTCAGCTTGACAGGTGACAGCTTGACAGTAGACAAGTGAGTGACACTCTGACATGTGGTGCATTGTTGTCACCTGTCAAGTCAGTCAGTGAGGCGTGACAAGGCTTGACAACCTGTCAGCTTGACAGGTGACAGCTGACAGGTAGACAAGTGATGACACTCTGACATGTGGTGCATTGTTGTCACCTGTCAAGTCAGTCAGTGAGGCGTGACAAGGCTTGACACCTGTCAGCTTGACAGGTGACAGCTTGACAGGTACAGTGAGTGACACTCTGACATGTGGTGCATTGTTGTCACCTGTCAAGTCAGTCAGTGAGGCGTGACAGGCTTGACAACCTGTCAGCTTGACAGGTGACAGCTTGACAGTAGACAAGTGAGTGACACTCTGACATGTGGTGCATTGTTGTCACCTGTCAAGTCAGTCATGAGGCGTGACAAGGCTTGACAACCTGTCAGCTTGACAGGTGACAGCTTGACAGGTAGACAAGTGAGTGACACTCTGACATGTGGTGCATTGTTGTCACCTGTCAAGTCAGTCAGTGAGGCGTGACAAGGCTTGACAACCTGTCAGCTTGACAGGTGACAGCTTGACAGGTAGACAAGTGAGTGACACTCTGACATGTGGTGCATTGTTGTCACCTGTCAAGTCAGTCAGTGAGGCTGACAAGGCTTGACAACCTGTCAGCTTGACAGGTGACAGCTTGACAGGTAGACAATGATGACACTCTGACTGTGGTGCATTGTTGTCACCTGTCAAGTCAGTGAGGCGTGACAAGGCTTGACAACCTGTCATCTTGAGTGACAGCTTGACAGTAGACAAGTGATGACACTCTGACATGTGGTGCATTGTTTGTCACCTGTCAGTCAGTCAGTGAGGCGTGACAGGCTTGACAACCTGTCAGCTTGACGGTGACAGCTTGACAGGTAACAAGTGAGTGACACTCTGACATGTTGTGCATTGTTGTCACCTGTCAGTCGTCAGTGAGGCGTGACAAGGCTTGACAACCTGTCAGCTTGACAGGGACAGCTTGACAGGTAGACAAGTGAGTGACACTCTGACATGTGGTGCATTGTTTGTCACCTGTCAAGTCAGTCAGTGAGGCGTGACAAGGCTTGACAACCTGTCAGCTTGACGTGACAGCTTGACAGGTAGACAAGTGAGTGGACAACTCTGGCATGTGTGCTTGTTGTCACCTGTCAAGTCAGTCATGAGGCGTGACAAGGCTTGACACCTGTCACTTGACAGGTGACAAGCTTGACAGTAGACAAGTGAGTGACACTCTGACATGTGGTGCATTGTTTCACCTGTCAGTCAGTCAGTGAGGCGTGACAAGGCTTGAACCTGTCAGCTTGACAGGTTACAGCTTGACAGGTAGACAAGTGATGACACTCTGACATGTGGTCATTGTTGTCACCTGTCAAGTCATCATGAGGCGTGACAAGGCTTACAACCTGTCAGCTTGACAGGTGACAGCTGACAGTAGACAAGTGAGTGACACTCTGACATGTGGTGCATTGTTGTCACCTGTCAAGTCAGTCATGAGCGTGACAAGGCTTGACAACCTGTCAGCTTGACGAGGTGACAGCTTGACAGGTAACAAGTGAGTGACACTCTGACATGTGGTGCATTGTTTGTCACGTCAGTCAGTCAGTAAGGCGTGACAAGGCTTGACAACCTGTCAGCTTGACGGTGACAGCTTGAAG
>MRSW03000149.1:0-22724 GCA_001923025.3 Taenia multiceps | reverse complement strand
AACAATGCACCATGTCAGGGTCACTCACTTGTCTACCTGTCAAGCTGTCACCTGTCAAGCTGACAGTTGTCAACCTTGTCACGCCTCACTGACTGACTTGACAGGTGACAACAATGCACCACATGTCAAGTGTCACTCACTTGTCTACCTGTCAAGCTGTCACCTGTCAAGCTGACAGGTTGTCAACCTTGTCACGCCTTACTCACTGACTGACTTGACAGGACAACAATGCACCACATGTCAGAGTGTCACTCACTTGTCTACCTGTCAAGCTTCACCTGTCAAGCTGACAGGTTGTCAAGCCTTGTCACGCCTTACTCACTGACTGACTTGACAGGTGACAACAATGCACCACATGTCAGAGTGTCACTCACTTGTCTACCTGTCAAGCTGTCACCTGTCAAGCTGACAGGTTGTCAAGCCTTGTCACGCCTCACTGACTGACTTGACAGGTGACAACAATGCACCACATGTCAGAGTGTCACTCACTTGTCTACCTGTCAAGCTGTCACCTGTCAAGCTGACAGGTTGTCAAGCCTTGTCACGCCTTACACTGACTGACTTGACAGGTGACAACAATGCACCACATGTCAGAGTGTCACTCACTTGTCTACCTGTCAAGCTGTCACCTGTCAAGCTGACAGGTTGTCAAGCCTTGTCACGCCTCACTGACTGACTTGACAGGTGACAACAATGCACCACATGTCAGAGTGTCACTCACTTGTCTACCTGTCAAGCTGTCACCTGTCAAGCTGACAGTTGTCAAGCCTTGTCACGCCTTACTCACTGACTGACTTGACAGTGACAACAATGCACCACATGTCAGAGTGTCACTCACTTGTCTACCTGTCAAGCTGTCACCTGTCAAGCTGACAGTTGTCAAGCCTTGTCACGCCTCTCACTGACTGACTTGACAGGTGACAACAATGCACCACATGTCAGAGTGTCACTCACTTGTCTACCTGTCAAGCTGTCACCTGTCAAGCTGACAGGTTGTCAAGCCTTGTCACGCCTCACTGACTGACTTGACAGGTGACAACAATGCACCACATGTCAGAGTGTCACTCACTTGTCTACCTGTCAAGCTGTCACCTGTCAAGCTGACAGGTTGTCAAGCCTTGTCACGCCTCCTGACTGACTTGACAGGTGACAACAATGCACCACATGTCAGAGTGTCACTCACTTGTCTACCTGTCAAGCTGTCACCTGTCAAGCTGACAGGTTGTCAAGCCTTGTCACGCCTTACTCACTGACTGACTTGACAGGTGACAACATGCACCACATGTCAGAGTGTCACTCACTTGTCTACCTGTCAAGCTGTCACCTGTCAAGCTGACAGGTTGTCAAGCCTTGTCACGCCTCTCACTGACTGACTTGACAGGTGACAACAATGCACCACATGTCAGAGTGTCACTCACTTGTCTACCTGTCAAGCTGTCACCTGTCAAGCTGACAGGTTGTCAAGCCTTGTCACGCCTTACTCACTGACTGACTTGACAGGTGACAACAATGCACCACATGTCAGAGTGTCACTCACTTGTCTACCTGTCAAGCTGTCACCTGTCAAGCTGACAGGTTGTCAAGCCTTGTCACGCCTCACTGACTGACTTGACAGGTGACAACAATGCACCACATGTCAGAGTGTCACTCACTTGTCTACCTGTCAAGCTGTCACCTGTCAAGCTGACAGGTTGTCAAGCCTTGTCACGCCTCACTGACTGACTTGACAGGTGACAACAATGCACCACATGTCAGAGTGTCACTCACTTGTCTACCTGTCAAGCTGTCACCTGTCAAGCTGACAGGTTGTCAAGCCTTGTCACGCCTTACTCACTGACTGACTTGACAGGTGACAACAATGCACCACATGTCAGAGTGTCACTCACTTGTCTACCTGTCAAGCTGTCACCTGTCAAGCTGACAGGTTGTCAAGCCTTGTCACGCCTTACTCACTGACTTACTTGACAGGTGACAACAATGCACCACATGTCAGAGTGTCACTCACTTGTCTACCTGTCAAGCTGTCACCTGTCAAGCTGACAGGTTGTCAAGCCTTGTCACGCCTTACTCACTGACTGACTTGACAGGTGACAACAATGCACCACATGTCAGAGTGTCACTCACTTGTCTACCTGTCAAGCTGTCACCTGTCAAGCTGACAGGTTGTCAAGCCTTGTCACGCCTCACTGACTGACTTGACAGGTGACAACAATGCACCACATGTCAGAGTGTCACTCACTTGTCTACCTGTCAAGCTGTCACCTGTCAAGCTGACAGGTTGTCAAGCCTTGTCACGCCTCACTGACTGACTTGACAGGTGACAACAATGCACCACATGTCAGAGTGTCACTCACTTGTCTACCTGTCAAGCTGTCACCTGTCAAGCTGACAGGTTGTCAAGCCTTGTCACGCCTCACTGACTGACTTGACAGGTGACAACAATGCACCACATGTCAGAGTGTCACTCACTTGTCTACCTGTCAAGCTGTCACCTGTCAAGCTGACAGGTTGTCAAGCCTTGTCACGCCTCACTGACTGACTTGACAGGTGACAACAATGCACCACATGTCAGAGTGTCACTCACTTGTCTACCTGTCAAGCTGTCACCTGTCAAGCTGACAGGTTGTCAAGCCTTGTCACGCCTTACTCACTGACTGACTTGACAGGTGACAACAATGCACCACATGTCAGAGTGTCACTCACTTGTCTACCTGTCAAGCTGTCACCTGTCAAGCTGACAGGTTGTCAAGCCTTGTCACGCCTTACTCACTGACTGACTTGACAGGTGACAACAATGCACCACATGTCAGAGTGTCACTCACTTGTCTACCTGTCAAGTGTCTGTCACCTGTCAAGCTGACAGGTTGTCAAGCCTTGTCACGCCTCTCACTGACTGACTTGACAGGTGACAACAATGCACCACATGTCAGAGTGTCACTCACTTGTCTACCTGTCAAGCTGTCACCTGTCAAGCTGACAGGTTGTCAAGCCTTGTCACGCCTCACTGACTGACTTGACAGGTGACAACAATGCACCACATGTCAGAGTGTCACTCACTTGTCTACCTGTCAAGCTGTCACCTGTCAAGCTGACAGGTTGTCAAGCCTTGTCACGCCTCTCACTGACTGACTTGACAGGTGACAACAATGCACCACATGTCAGAGTGTCACTCACTTGTCTACCTGTCAAGCTGTCACCTGTCAAGCTGACAGGTTGTCAAGCCTTGTCACGCTCTCACTGACTGACTTGACAGGTGACAACAATGCACCACATGTCAGAGTGTCACTCACTTGTCTACCTGTCAAGCTGTCACCTGTCAAGCTGACAGGTTGTCAAGCCTTGTCACGCCTCTCACTGACTGACTTGACAGGTGACAACAATGCACCACATGTCAGAGTGTCACTCACTTGTCTACCTGTCAAGCTGTCACCTGTCAAGCTGACAGGTTGTCAAGCCTTGTCACGCCTTACTCACTGACTGACTTGACAGGTGACAACAATGCACCACATGTCAGAGTGTCACTCACTTGTCTACCTGTCAAGCTGTCACCTGTCAAGCTGACAGGTTGTCAAGCCTTGTCACGCCTTACTCACTGACTGACTTGACAGGTGACAACAATGCACCACATGTCAGAGTGTCACTCACTTGTCTACCTGTCAAGCTGTCACCTGTCAAGCTGACAGGTTGTCAAGCCTTGTCACGCCTTACTCACTGACTTGACAGGTGACAACAATGCACCACATGTCAGAGTGTCACTCACTTGTCTACCTGTCAAGCTGTCACCTGTCAAGCTGACAGGTTGTCAAGCCTTGTCACGCCTCACTGACTGACTTGACAGGTGACAACAATGCACCACATGTCAGAGTGTCACTCACTTGTCTACCTGTCAAGCTGACAGGTTGTCAAGCCTTGTCACGCCTTACTCACTGACTGACTTGACAGGTGACAACAATGCACCACATGTCAGAGTGTCACTCACTTGTCTACCTGTCAAGCTGTCACCTGTCAAGCTGACAGGTTGTCAAGCCTTGTCACGCCTTACTCACTGACTGACTTGACAGGTGACAACAATGCACCACATGTCAGAGTGTCACTCACTTGTCTACCTGTCAAGCTGTCACCTGTCAAGCTGACAGGTTGTCAAGCCTTGTCACGCCTTACTCACTGACTGACTTGACAGGTGACAACAATGCACCACATGTCAGAGTGTCACTCACTTGTCTACCTGTCAAGCTGTCACCTGTCAAGCTGACAGGTTGTCAAGCCTTGTCACGCCTTACTCACTGACTGACTTGACAGGTGACAACAATGCACCACATGTCAGAGTGTCACTCACTTGTCTACCTGTCAAGCTGTCACCTGTCAAGCTGACAGGTTGTCAAGCCTTGTCACGCCCTCACTGACTGACTTGACAGGTGACAACAATGCACCACATGTCAGAGTGTCACTCACTTGTCTACCTGTCAAGCTGTCACCTGTCAAGCTGACAGGTTGTCAAGCCTTGTCACGCCTCACTGACTGACTTGACAGGTGACAACTATGCACCACATGTCAGAGTGTCACTCACTTGTCTACCTGTCAAGCTGTCACCTGTCAAGCTGACAGGTTGTCAAGCCTTGTCACGCCTCACTGACTGACTTGACAGGTGACAAAATGCACCACATGTCAGAGTGTCACTCACTTGTCTACCTGTCAAGCTGTCACCTGTCAAGCTGACAGGTTGTCAAGCCTTGTCACGCCTTACTCACTGACTGACTTGACAGGTGACAACAATGCACCACATGTCAGAGTGTCACTCACTTGTCTACCTGTCAAGCTGTCACCTGTCAAGCTGACAGGTTGTCAAGCCTTGTCACGCCTCACTGACTGACTTGACAGGTGACAACTATGCACCACATGTCAGAGTGTCACTCACTTGTCTACCTGTCAAGCTGTCACCTGTCAAGCTGACAGGTTGTCAAGCCTTGTCACGCCTCACTGACTGACTTGACAGGTGACAACTATGCACCACATGTCAGAGTGTCACTCACTTGTCTACCTGTCAAGCTGTCACCTGTCAAGCTGACAGGTTGTCAAGCCTTGTCACGCCTCACTGACTGACTTGACAGGTGACAACAATGCACCACATGTCAGAGTGTCACTCACTTGTCTACCTGTCAAGCTGTCACCTGTCAAGCTGACAGGTTGTCAAGCCTTGTCACGCCTCACTGACTGACTTGACAGGTGACAACAATGCACCACATGTCAGAGTGTCACTCACTTGTCTACCTGTCAAGCTGTCACCTGTCAAGCTGACAGGTTGTCAAGCCTTGTCACGCCTTACTCACTGACTGACTTGACAGGTGACAACAATGCACCACATGTCAGAGTGTCACTCACTTGTCTACCTGTCAAGCTGTCACCTGTCAAGCTGACAGGTTGTCAAGCCTTGTCACGCCTCACTGACTGACTTGACAGGTGACAACTATGCACCACATGTCAGAGTGTCACTCACTTGTCTACCTCTCAAGCTGTCACCTGTCAAGCTGACAGGTTGTCAAGCCTTGTCACGCCTCACTGACTGACTTGACAGGTGACAACAATGCACCACATGTCAGAGTGTCACTCACTTGTCTACCTCTCAAGCTGTCACTGTCAAGCTGACAGGTTGTCAAGCCTTGTCACGCCTCACTGACTGACTTGACAGGTGACAACAATGCACCACATGTCAGAGTGTCACTCACTTGTCTACTCTCAAGCTGTCACCTGTCAAGCTGACAGGTTGTCAAGCCTTGTCACGCCTCACTGACTGACTTGACAGGTGACAACTATGCACCACATGTCAGAGTGTCACTCACTTGTCTACTCTCAAGCTGTCACCTGTCAAGCTGACAGGTTGTCAAGCCTTGTCACGCCTCACTGACTGACTTGACAGGTGACAACTATGCACCACATGTCAGAGTGTCACTCACTTGTCTACCTCTCAAGCTGTCACCTGTCAAGCTGACAGGTTGTCAAGCCTTGTCACGCCTCACTGACTGACTTGACAGGTGACAACTATGCACCACATGTCAGAGTGTCACTCACTTGTCTACCTCTCAAGCTGTCACCTGTCAAGCTGACAGGTTGTCAAGCCTTGTCACGCCTCACTGACTGACTTGACAGGTGACAACAATGCACCACATGTCAGAGTGTCACTCACTTGTCTACCTCTCAAGCTGTCACCTGTCAAGCTGACAGGTTGTCAAGCCTTGTCACGCCTCACTGACTGACTTGACAGGTGACAACAATGCACCACATGTCAGAGTGTCACTCACTTGTCTACCTCTCAAGCTGTCACCTGTCAAGCTGACAGGTTGTCAAGCCTTGTCACGCCTCACTGACTGACTTGACAGGTGACAACAATGCACCACATGTCAGAGTGTCACTCACTTGTCTACCTCTCAAGCTGTCACCTGTCAAGCTGACAGGTTGTCAAGCCTTGTCACGCCTCACTGACTGACTTGACAGGTGACAACAATGCACCACATGTCAGAGTGTCACTCACTTGTCTACCTGTCAAGCTGTCACCTGTCAAGCTGACAGGTTGTCAAGCCTTGTCACGCCTCACTGACTGACTTGACAGGTGACAACAATGCACCACATGTCAGAGTGTCACTCACTTGTCTACCTCTCAAGCTGTCACCTGTCAAGCTGACAGGTTGTCAAGCCTTGTCACGCCTCACTGACTGACTTGACAGGTGACAACAATGCACCACATGTCAGAGTGTCACTCACTTGTCTACCTCTCAAGCTGTCACCTGTCAAGCTGACAGGTTGTCAAGCCTTGTCACGCCTCACTGACTGACTTGACAGGTGACAACAATGCACCACATGTCAGAGTGTCACTCACTTGTCTACCTCTCAAGCTGTCACCTGTCAAGCTGACAGGTTGTCAAGCCTTGTCACGCCTCACTGACTGACTTGACAGGTGACAACAATGCACCACATGTCAGAGTGTCACTCACTTGTCTACCTTCAAGCTGTCACCTGTCAAGCTGACAGGTTGTCAAGCCTTGTCACGCCTCACTGACTGACTTGACAGGTGACAACAATGCACCACATGTCAGAGTGTCACTCACTTGTCTACCTCTCAAGCTGTCACCTGTCAAGCTGACAGGTTGTCAAGCCTTGTCACGCCTCACTGACTGACTTGACAGGTGACAACAATGCACCACATGTCAGAGTGTCACTCACTTGTCTACCTCTCAAGCTGTCACCTGTCAAGCTGACAGGTTGTCAAGCCTTGTCACGCCTCACTGACTGACTTGACAGGTGACAACAATGCACCACATGTCAGAGTGTCACTCACTTGTCTACCTCTCAAGCTGTCACCTGTCAAGCTGACAGGTTGTCAAGCCTTGTCACGCCTCACTGACTGACTTGACAGGTGACAACTATGCACCACATGTCAGAGTGTCACTCACTTGTCTACCTCTCAAGCTGTCACCTGTCAAGCTGACAGGTTGTCAAGCCTTGTCACGCCTCACTGACTGACTTGACAGGTGACAACAATGCACCACATGTCAGAGTGTCACTCACTTGTCTACCTCTCAAGCTGTCACCTGTCAAGCTGACAGGTTGTCAAGCCTTGTCACGCCTCACTGACTGACTTGACAGGTGACAACTATGCACCACATGTCAGAGTGTCACTCACTTGTCTACCTCTCAAGCTGTCACCTGTCAAGCTGACAGGTTGTCAAGCCTTGTCACGCCTCACTGACTGACTTGACAGGTGACAACAATGCACCACATGTCAGAGTGTCACTCACTTGTCTACCTCTCAAGCTGTCACCTGTCAAGCTGACAGGTTGTCAAGCCTTGTCACGCCTCACTGACTGACTTGACAGGTGACAACAATGCACCACATGTCAGAGTGTCACTCACTTGTCTACCTCTCAAGCTGTCACCTGTCAAGCTGACAGGTTGTCAAGCCTTGTCACGCCTCACTGACTGACTTGACAGGTGACAACAATGCACCACATGTCAGAGTGTCACTCACTTGTCTACCTCTCAAGCTGTCACCTGTCAAGCTGACAGGTTGTCAAGCCTTGTCACGCCTCACTGACTGACTTGACAGGTGACAACAATGCACCACATGTCAGAGTGTCACTCACTTGTCTACCTCTCAAGCTGTCACCTGTCAAGCTGACAGGTTGTCAAGCCTTGTCACGCCTCACTGACTGACTTGACAGGTGACAACAATGCACCACATGTCAGAGTGTCACTCACTTGTCTACCTCTCAAGCTGTCACCTGTCAAGCTGACAGGTTGTCAAGCCTTGTCACGCCTCACTGACTGACTTGACAGGTGACAACAATGCACCACATGTCAGAGTGTCACTCACTTGTCTACCTCTCAAGCTGTCACCTGTCAAGCTGACAGGTTGTCAAGCCTTGTCACGCCTCACTGACTGACTTGACAGGTGACAACAATGCACCACATGTCAGAGTGTCACTCACTTGTCTACCTCTCAAGCTGTCACCTGTCAAGCTGACAGGTTGTCAAGCCTTGTCACGCCTCACTGACTGACTTGACAGGTGACAACTATGCACCACATGTCAGAGTGTCACTCACTTGTCTACCTCTCAAGCTGTCACCTGTCAAGCTGACAGGTTGTCAAGCCTTGTCACGCCTCACTGACTGACTTGACAGGTGACAACAATGCACCACATGTCAGAGTGTCACTCACTTGTCTACCTGTCAAGCTGTCACCTGTCAAGCTGACAGGTTGTCAAGCCTTGTCACGCCTCACTGACTGACTTGACAGGTGACAACATGCACCACATGTCAGAGTGTCACTCACTTGTCTACCTCTCAAGCTGTCACCTGTCAAGCTGACAGGTTGTCAAGCCTTGTCACGCCTCACTGACTGACTTGACAGGTGACAACTATGCACCACATGTCAGAGTGTCACTCACTTGTCTACCTCTCAAGCTGTCACCTGTCAAGCTGACAGGTTGTCAAGCCTTGTCACGCCTCACTGACTGACTTGACAGGTGACAAATGCACCACATGTCAGAGTGTCACTCACTTGTCTACCTCTCAAGCTGTCACCTGTCAAGCTGACAGGTTGTCAAGCCTTGTCACGCCTCACTGACTGACTTGACAGGTGACAACAATGCACCACATGTCAGAGTGTCACTCACTTGTCTACCTCTCAAGCTGTCACCTGTCAAGCTGACAGGTTGTCAAGCCTTGTCACGCCTCACTGACTGACTTGACAGGTGACAACAATGCACCACATGTCAGAGTGTCACTCACTTGTCTACCTCTCAAGCTGTCACCTGTCAAGCTGACAGGTTGTCAAGCCTTGTCACGCCTCACTGACTGACTTGACAGGTGACAACAATGCACCACATGTCAGAGTGTCACTCACTTGTCTACCTCTCAAGCTGTCACCTGTCAAGCTGACAGGTTGTCAAGCCTTGTCACGCCTCACTGACTGACTTGACAGGTGACAACAATGCACCACATGTCAGAGTGTCACTCACTTGTCTACCTCTCAAGCTGTCACTGTCAGCTGACAGGTTGTCAAGCCTTGTCACGCCTCACTGACTGACTTGACAGGTGACAACTATGCACCACATGTCAGAGTGTCACTCACTTGTCTACCTCTCAAGCTGTCACCTGTCAAGCTGACAGGTTGTCAAGCCTTGTCACGCCTCACTGACTGACTTGACAGGTGACAACAATGCACCACATGTCAGAGTGTCACTCACTTGTCTACCTCTCAAGCTGTCACCTGTCAAGCTGACAGGTTGTCAAGCCTTGTCACGCCTCACTGACTGACTTGACAGGTGACAACAATGCACCACATGTCAGAGTGTCACTCACTTGTCTACCTCTCAAGCTGTCACCTGTCAAGCTGACAGGTTGTCAAGCCTTGTCACGCCTCACTGACTGACTTGACAGGTGACAACAATGCACCACATGTCAGAGTGTCACTCACTTGTCTACCTCTCAAGCTGTCACCTGTCAAGCTGACAGGTTGTCAAGCCTTGTCACGCCTCACTGACTGACTTGACAGGTGACAACTATGCACCACATGTCAGAGTGTCACTCACTTGTCTACCTCTCAAGCTGTCACCTGTCAAGCTGACAGGTTGTCAAGCCTTGTCACGCCTCACTGACTGACTTGACAGGTGACAACTATGCACCACATGTCAGAGTGTCACTCACTTGTCTACCTCTCAAGCTGTCACCTGTCAAGCTGACAGGTTGTCAAGCCTTGTCACGCCTCACTGACTGACTTGACAGGTGACAACAATGCACCACATGTCAGAGTGTCACTCACTTGTCTACCTCTCAAGCTGTCACCTGTCAAGCTGACAGGTTGTCAAGCCTTGTCACGCCTCACTGACTGACTTGACAGGTGACAACAATGCACCACATGTCAGAGTGTCACTCACTTGTCTACCTCTCAAGCTGTCACCTGTCAAGCTGACAGGTTGTCAAGCCTTGTCACGCCTCACTGACTGACTTGACAGGTGACAACTATGCACCACATGTCAGAGTGTCACTCACTTGTCTACCTCTCAAGCTGTCACCTGTCAAGCTGACAGGTTGTCAAGCCTTGTCACGCCTCACTGACTGACTTGACAGGTGACAACAATGCACCACATGTCAAGCCTTGTCACGCCTCACTGACTGACTTGACAGTGACACAATGCACCACATGTCAGAGTGCTGTCACCTGTCAAGCTGACAGGTTGTCAAGCCTTGTCACGCCTCACTGACTGACTTGACAGGTGACAACAATGCACCACATGTCAGAGTGTCACTCACTTGTCTACCTGTCAAGCTGTCACCTGTCAAGCTGACAGGTTGTCAAGCCTTGTCACGCCTCACTGACTGACTTGACAGGTGACAACAATGCACCACATGTCAGAGTGTCACTCACTTGTCTACCTCTCAAGCTGTCACCTGTCAAGCTGACAGGTTGTCAAGCCTTGTCACGCCTCACTGACTGACTTGACAGGTGACAACAATGCACCACATGTCAGAGTGTCACTCACTTGTCTACCTCTCAAGCTGTCACCTGTCAAGCTGACAGGTTGTCAAGCCTTGTCACGCCTCACTGACTGACTTGACAGGTGACAACAATGCACCACATGTCAGAGTGTCACTCACTTGTCTACCTGTCAAGCTGTCACCTGTCAAGCTGACAGGTTGTCAAGCCTTGTCACGCCTCACTGACTGACTTGACAGGTGACAACAATGCACCACATGTCAGAGTGTCACTCACTTGTCTACCTGTCAAGCTGTCACCTGTCAAGCTGACAGGTTGTCAAGCCTTGTCACGCCTCACTGACTGACTTGACAGGTGACAACAATGCACCACATGTCAGAGTGTCACTCACTTGTCTACCTGTCAAGCTGTCACCTGTCAAGCTGACAGGTTGTCAAGCCTTGTCACGCCTCACTGACTGACTTGACAGGTGACAACAATGCACCACATGTCAGAGTGTCACTCACTTGTCTACCTGTCAAGCTGTCACCTGTCAAGCTGACAGGTTGTCAAGCCTTGTCACGCCTCACTGACTGACTTGACAGGTGACAACAATGCACCACATGTCAGAGTGTCACTCACTTGTCTACCTGTCAAGCTGTCACCTGTCAAGCTGACAGGTTGTCAAGCCTTGTCACGCCTCACTGACTGACTTGACAGGTGACAACTATGCACCACATGTCAGAGTGTCACTCACTTGTCTACCTGTCAAGCTGTCACCTGTCAAGCTGACAGGTTGTCAAGCCTTGTCACGCCTCACTGACTGACTTGACAGGTGACAACAATGCACCACATGTCAGAGTGTCACTCACTTGTCTACCTGTCAAGCTGTCACCTGTCAAGCTGACAGGTTGTCAAGCCTTGTCACGCCTCACTGACTGACTTGACAGGTGACAACAATGCACCACATGTCAGAGTGTCACTCACTTGTCTACCTGTCAAGCTGTCACCTGTCAAGCTGACAGGTTGTCAAGCCTTGTCACGCCTCACTGACTGACTTGACAGGTGACAACAATGCACCACATGTCAGAGTGTCACTCACTTGTCTACCTGTCAAGCTGTCACCTGTCAAGCTGACAGGTTGTCAAGCCTTGTCACGCCTCACTGACTGACTTGACAGGTGACAACAATGCACCACATGTCAGAGTGTCACTCACTTGTCTACCTGTCAAGCTGTCACCTGTCAAGCTGACAGGTTGTCAAGCCTTGTCACGCCTCACTGACTGACTTGACAGGTGACAACAATGCACCACATGTCAGAGTGTCACTCACTTGTCTACCTGTCAAGCTGTCACCTGTCAAGCTGACAGGTTGTCAAGCCTTGTCACGCCTCACTGACTGACTTGACAGGTGACAACAATGCACCACATGTCAGAGTGTCACTCACTTGTCTACCTGTCAAGCTGTCACCTGTCAAGCTGACAGGTTGTCAAGCCTTGTCACGCCTCACTGACTGACTTGACAGGTGACAACAATGCACCACATGTCAGAGTGTCACTCACTTGTCTACCTGTCAAGCTGTCACCTGTCAAGCTGACAGGTTGTCAAGCCTTGTCACGCCTCACTGACTGACTTGACAGGTGACAACAATGCACCACATGTCAGAGTGTCACTCACTTGTCTACCTGTCAAGCTGTCACCTGTCAAGCTGACAGGTTGTCAAGCCTTGTCACGCCTCACTGACTGACTTGACAGGTGACAACAATGCACCACATGTCAGAGTGTCACTCACTTGTCTACCTGTCAAGCTGTCACCTGTCAAGCTGACAGGTTGTCAAGCCTTGTCACGCCTCACTGACTGACTTGACAGGTGACAACAATGCACCACATGTCAGAGTGTCACTCACTTGTCTACCTGTCAAGCTGTCACCTGTCAAGCTGACAGGTTGTCAAGCCTTGTCACGCCTCACTGACTGACTTGACAGGTGACAACAATGCACCACATGTCAGAGTGTCACTCACTTGTCTACCTGTCAAGCTGTCACCTGTCAAGCTGACAGGTTGTCAAGCCTTGTCACGCCTCACTGACTGACTTGACAGGTGACAACAATGCACCACATGTCAGAGTGTCACTCACTTGTCTACCTGTCAAGCTGTCACCTGTCAAGCTGACAGGTTGTCAAGCCTTGTCACGCCTCACTGACTGACTTGACAGGTGACAACAATGCACCACATGTCAGAGTGTCACTCACTTGTCTACCTGTCAAGCTGTCACCTGTCAAGCTGACAGGTTGTCAAGCCTTGTCACGCCTCACTGACTGACTTGACAGGTGACAACAATGCACCACATGTCAGAGTGTCACTCACTTGTCTACCTGTCAAGCTGTCACCTGTCAAGCTGACAGGTTGTCAAGCCTTGTCACGCCTCACTGACTGACTTGACAGGTGACAACAATGCACCACATGTCAGAGTGTCACTCACTTGTCTACCTGTCAAGCTGTCACCTGTCAAGCTGACAGGTTGTCAAGCCTTGTCACGCCTCACTGACTGACTTGACAGGTGACAACAATGCACCACATGTCAGAGTGTCACTCACTTGTCTACCTGTCAAGCTGTCACCTGTCAAGCTGACAGGTTGTCAAGCCTTGTCACGCCTCACTGACTGACTTGACAGGTGACAACAATGCACCACATGTCAGAGTGTCACTCACTTGTCTACCTGTCAAGCTGTCACCTGTCAAGCTGACAGGTTGTCAAGCCTTGTCACGCCTCACTGACTGACTTGACAGGTGACAACAATGCACCACATGTCAGAGTGTCACTCACTTGTCTACCTGTCAAGCTGTCACCTGTCAAGCTGACAGGTTGTCAAGCCTTGTCACGCCTCACTGACTGACTTGACAGTGACAACAATGCACCACATGTCAGAGTGTCACTCACTTGTCTACCTGTCAAGCTGTCACCTGTCAAGCTGACAGGTTGTCAAGCCTTGTCACGCCTCACTGACTGACTTGACAGGTGACAACAATGCACCACATGTCAGAGTGTCACTCACTTGTCTACCTGTCAAGCTGTCACCTGTCAAGCTGACAGGTTGTCAAGCCTTGTCACGCCTCACTGACTGACTTGACAGGTGACAACAATGCACCACATGTCAGAGTGTCACTCACTTGTCTACCTGTCAAGCTGTCACCTGTCAAGCTGACAGGTTGTCAAGCCTTGTCACGCCTCACTGACTGACTTGACAGGTGACAACAATGCACCACATGTCAGAGTGTCACTCACTTGTCTACCTGTCAAGCTGTCACCTGTCAAGCTGACAGGTTGTCAAGCCTTGTCACGCCTCACTGACTGACTTGACAGGTGACAACAATGCACCACATGTCAGAGTGTCACTCACTTGTCTACCTGTCAAGCTGTCACCTGTCAAGCTGACAGGTTGTCAAGCCTTGTCACGCCTCACTGACTGACTTGACAGGTGACAACAATGCACCACATGTCAGAGTGTCACTCACTTGTCTACCTGTCAAGCTGTCACCTGTCAAGCTGACAGGTTGTCAAGCCTTGTCACGCCTCACTGACTGACTTGACAGGTGACAACAATGCACCACATGTCAGAGTGTCACTCACTTGTCTACCTGTCAAGCTGTCACCTGTCAAGCTGACAGGTTGTCAAGCCTTGTCACGCCTCACTGACTGACTTGACAGGTGACAACAATGCACCACATGTCAGAGTGTCACTCACTTGTCTACCTGTCAAGCTGTCACCTGTCAAGCTGACAGGTTGTCAAGCCTTGTCACGCCTCACTGACTGACTTGACAGGTGACAACAATGCACCACATGTCAGAGTGTCACTCACTTGTCTACCTGTCAAGCTGTCACCTGTCAAGCTGACAGGTTGTCAAGCCTTGTCACGCCTCACTGACTGACTTGACAGGTGACAACAATGCACCACATGTCAGAGTGTCACTCACTTGTCAAGCTGTCACCTGTCAAGCTGACAGGTTGTCAAGCCTTGTCACGCCTCACTGACTGACTTGACAGGTGACAACAATGCACCACATGTCAGAGTGTCACTCACTTGTCTACCTGTCAAGCTGTCACCTGTCAAGCTGACAGGTTGTCAAGCCTTGTCACGCCTCACTGACTGACTTGACAGGTGACAACAATGCACCACATGTCAGAGTGTCACTCACTTGTCTACCTGTCAAGCTGTCACCTGTCAAGCTGACAGGTTGTCAAGCCTTGTCACGCCTCACTGACTGACTTGACAGGTGACAACAATGCACCACATGTCAGAGTGTCACTCACTTGTCTACCTGTCAAGCTGTCACCTGTCAAGCTGACAGGTTGTCAAGCCTTGTCACGCCTCACTGACTGACTTGACAGGTGACAACAATGCACCACATGTCAGAGTGTCACTCACTTGTCTACCTGTCAAGCTGTCACCTGTCAAGCTGACAGGTTGTCAAGCCTTGTCACGCCTCACTGACTGACTTGACAGGTGACAACAATGCACCACATGTCAGAGTGTCACTCACTTGTCTACCTGTCAAGCTGTCACCTGTCAAGCTGACAGGTTGTCAAGCCTTGTCACGCCTCACTGACTGACTTGACAGGTGACAACAATGCACCACATGTCAGAGTGTCACTCACTTGTCTACCTGTCAAGCTGTCACCTGTCAAGCTGACAGGTTGTCAAGCCTTGTCACGCCTCACTGACTGACTTGACAGGTGACAACAATGCACCACATGTCAGAGTGTCACTCACTTGTCTACCTGTCAAGCTGTCACCTGTCAAGCTGACAGGTTGTCAAGCCTTGTCACGCCTCACTGACTGACTTGACAGGTGACAACAATGCACCACATGTCAGAGTGTCACTCACTTGTCTACCTGTCAAGCTGTCACCTGTCAAGCTGACAGGTTGTCAAGCCTTGTCACGCCTCACTGACTGACTTGACAGGTGACAACAATGCACCACATGTCAGAGTGTCACTCACTTGTCTACCTGTCAAGCTGTCACCTGTCAAGCTGACAGGTTGTCAAGCCTTGTCACGCCTCACTGACTGACTTGACAGGTGACAACAATGCACCACATGTCAGAGTGTCACTCACTTGTCTACCTGTCAAGCTGTCACCTGTCAAGCTGACAGGTTGTCAAGCCTTGTCACGCCTCACTGACTGACTTGACAGGTGACAACAATGCACCACATGTCAGAGTGTCACTCACTTGTCTACCTGTCAAGCTGTCACCTGTCAAGCTGACAGGTTGTCAAGCCTTGTCACGCCTCACTGACTGACTTGACAGGTGACAACAATGCACCACATGTCAGAGTGTCACTCACTTGTCTACCTGTCAAGCTGTCACCTGTCAAGCTGACAGGTTGTCAAGCCTTGTCACGCCTCACTGACTGACTTGACAGGTGACAACAATGCACCACATGTCAGAGTGTCACTCACTTGTCTACCTGTCAAGCTGTCACCTGTCAAGCTGACAGGTTGTCAAGCCTTGTCACGCCTCACTGACTGACTTGACAGGTGACAACAATGCACCACATGTCAGAGTGTCACTCACTTGTCTACCTGTCAAGCTGTCACCTGTCAAGCTGACAGGTTGTCAAGCCTTGTCACGCCTCACTGACTGACTTGACAGGTGACAACAATGCACCACATGTCAGAGTGTCACTCACTTGTCTACCTGTCAAGCTGTCACCTGTCAAGCTGACAGGTTGTCAAGCCTTGTCACGCCTCACTGACTGACTTGACAGGTGACAACAATGCACCACATGTCAGAGTGTCACTCACTTGTCTACCTGTCAAGCTGTCACCTGTCAAGCTGACAGGTTGTCAAGCCTTGTCACGCCTCACTGACTGACTTGACAGGTGACAACAATGCACCACATGTCAGAGTGTCACTCACTTGTCTACCTGTCAAGCTGTCACCTGTCAAGCTGACAGGTTGTCAAGCCTTGTCACGCCTCACTGACTGACTTGACAGGTGACAACAATGCACCACATGTCAGAGTGTCACTCACTTGTCTACCTGTCAAGCTGTCACCTGTCAAGCTGACAGGTTGTCAAGCCTTGTCACGCCTCACTGACTGACTTGACAGGTGACAACAATGCACCACATGTCAGAGTGTCACTCACTTGTCTACCTGTCAAGCTGTCACCTGTCAAGCTGACAGGTTGTCAAGCCTTGTCACGCCTCACTGACTGACTTGACAGGTGACAACAATGCACCACATGTCAGAGTGTCACTCACTTGTCTACCTGTCAAGCTGTCACCTGTCAAGCTGACAGGTTGTCAAGCCTTGTCACGCCTCACTGACTGACTTGACAGGTGACAACAATGCACCACATGTCAGAGTGTCACTCACTTGTCTACCTGTCAAGCTGTCACCTGTCAAGCTGACAGGTTGTCAAGCCTTGTCACGCCTCACTGACTGACTTGACAGGTGACAACAATGCACCACATGTCAGAGTGTCACTCACTTGTCTACCTGTCAAGCTGTCACCTGTCAAGCTGACAGGTTGTCAAGCCTTGTCACGCCTCACTGACTGACTTGACAGGTGACAACAATGCACCACATGTCAGAGTGTCACTCACTTGTCTACCTGTCAAGCTGTCACCTGTCAAGCTGACAGGTTGTCAAGCCTTGTCACGCCTCACTGACTGACTTGACAGGTGACAACAATGCACCACATGTCAGAGTGTCACTCACTTGTCTACCTGTCAAGCTGTCACCTGTCAAGCTGACAGGTTGTCAAGCCTTGTCACGCCTCACTGACTGACTTGACAGGTGACAACAATGCACCACATGTCAGAGTGTCACTCACTTGTCTACCTGTCAAGCTGTCACCTGTCAAGCTGACAGGTTGTCAAGCCTTGTCACGCCTCACTGACTGACTTGACAGGTGACAACAATGCACCACATGTCAGAGTGTCACTCACTTGTCTACCTGTCAAGCTGTCACCTGTCAAGCTGACAGGTTGTCAAGCCTTGTCACGCCTCACTGACTGACTTGACAGGTGACAACAATGCACCACATGTCAGAGTGTCACTCACTTGTCTACCTGTCAAGCTGTCACCTGTCAAGCTGACAGGTTGTCAAGCCTTGTCACGCCTCACTGACTGACTTGACAGGTGACAACAATGCACCACATGTCAGAGTGTCACTCACTTGTCTACCTGTCAAGCTGTCACCTGTCAAGCTGACAGGTTGTCAAGCCTTGTCACGCCTCACTGACTGACTTGACAGGTGACAACAATGCACCACATGTCAGAGTGTCACTCACTTGTCTACCTGTCAAGCTGTCACCTGTCAAGCTGACAGGTTGTCAAGCCTTGTCACGCCTCACTGACTGACTTGACAGGTGACAACAATGCACCACATGTCAGAGTGTCACTCACTTGTCTACCTGTCAAGCTGTCACCTGTCAAGCTGACAGGTTGTCAAGCCTTGTCACGCCTCACTGACTGACTTGACAGGTGACAACAATGCACCACATGTCAGAGTGTCACTCACTTGTCTACCTGTCAAGCTGTCACCTGTCAAGCTGACAGGTTGTCAAGCCTTGTCACGCCTCACTGACTGACTTGACAGGTGACAACAATGCACCACATGTCAGAGTGTCACTCACTTGTCTACCTGTCAAGCTGTCACCTGTCAAGCTGACAGGTTGTCAAGCCTTGTCACGCCTCACTGACTGACTTGACAGGTGACAACAATGCACCACATGTCAGAGTGTCACTCACTTGTCTACCTGTCAAGCTGTCACCTGTCAAGCTGACAGGTTGTCAAGCCTTGTCACGCCTCACTGACTGACTTGACAGGTGACAACAATGCACCACATGTCAGAGTGTCACTCACTTGTCTACCTGTCAAGCTGTCACCTGTCAAGCTGACAGGTTGTCAAGCCTTGTCACGCCTCACTGACTGACTTGACAGGTGACAACAATGCACCACATGTCAGAGTGTCACTCACTTGTCTACCTGTCAAGCTGTCACCTGTCAAGCTGACAGGTTGTCAAGCCTTGTCACGCCTCACTGACTGACTTGAGGTGACAACAATGCACCACATGTCAGAGTGTCACTCACTTGTCTACCTGTCAAGCTGTCACCTGTCAAGCTGACAGGTTGTCAAGCCTTGTCACGCCTCACTGACTGACTTGACAGGTGACAACAATGCACCACATGTCAGAGTGTCACTCACTTGTCTACCTGTCAAGCTGTCACCTGTCAAGCTGACAGGTTGTCAAGCCTTGTCACGCCTCACTGACTGACTTGACAGGTGACAACAATGCACCACATGTCAGAGTGTCACTCACTTGTCTACCTGTCAAGCTGTCACCTGTCAAGCTGACAGGTTGTCAAGCCTTGTCACGCCTCACTGACTGACTTGACAGGTGACAACAATGCACCACATGTCAGAGTGTCACTCACTTGTCTACCTGTCAAGCTGTCACCTGTCAAGCTGACAGGTTGTCAAGCCTTGTCACGCCTCACTGACTGACTTGACAGGTGACAACAATGCACCACATGTCAGAGTGTCACTCACTTGTCTACCTGTCAAGCTGTCACCTGTCAAGCTGACAGGTTGTCAAGCCTTGTCACGCCTCACTGACTGACTTGACAGGTGACAACAATGCACCACATGTCAGAGTGTCACTCACTTGTCTACCTGTCAAGCTGTCACCTGTCAAGCTGACAGGTTGTCAAGCCTTGTCACGCCTCACTGACTGACTTGACAGGTGACAACAATGCACCACATGTCAGAGTGTCACTCACTTGTCTACCTGTCAAGCTGTCACCTGTCAAGCTGACAGGTTGTCAAGCCTTGTCACGCCTCACTGACTGACTTGACAGGTGACAACAATGCACCACATGTCAGAGTGTCACTCACTTGTCTACCTGTCAAGCTGTCACCTGTCAAGCTGACAGGTTGTCAAGCCTTGTCACGCCTCACTGACTGACTTGACAGGTGACAACAATGCACCACATGTCAGAGTGTCACTCACTTGTCTACCTGTCAAGCTGTCACCTGTCAAGCTGACAGGTTGTCAAGCCTTGTCACGCCTCACTGACTGACTTGACAGGTGACAACAATGCACCACATGTCAGAGTGTCACTCACTTGTCTACCTGTCAAGCTGTCACCTGTCAAGCTGACAGGTTGTCAAGCCTTGTCACGCCTCACTGACTGACTTGACAGGTGACAACAATGCACCACATGTCAGAGTGTCACTCACTTGTCTACCTGTCAAGCTGTCACCTGTCAAGCTGACAGGTTGTCAAGCCTTGTCACGCCTCACTGACTGACTTGACAGGTGACAACAATGCACCACATGTCAGAGTGTCACTCACTTGTCTACCTGTCAAGCTGTCACCTGTCAAGCTGACAGGTTGTCAAGCCTTGTCACGCCTCACTGACTGACTTGACAGGTGACAACAATGCACCACATGTCAGAGTGTCACTCACTTGTCTACCTGTCAAGCTGTCACCTGTCAAGCTGACAGGTTGTCAAGCCTTGTCACGCCTCACTGACTGACTTGACAGGTGACAACAATGCACCACATGTCAGAGTGTCACTCACTTGTCTACCTGTCAAGCTGTCACCTGTCAAGCTGACAGGTTGTCAAGCCTTGTCACGCCTCACTGACTGACTTGACAGGTGACAACAATGCACCACATGTCAGAGTGTCACTCACTTGTCTACCTGTCAAGCTGTCACCTGTCAAGCTGACAGGTTGTCAAGCCTTGTCACGCCTCACTGACTGACTTGACAGGTGACAACAATGCACCACATGTCAGAGTGTCACTCACTTGTCTACCTGTCAAGCTGTCACCTGTCAAGCTGACAGGTTGTCAAGCCTTGTCACGCCTCACTGACTGACTTGACAGGTGACAACAATGCACCACATGTCAGAGTGTCACTCACTTGTCTACCTGTCAAGCTGTCACCTGTCAAGCTGACAGGTTGTCAAGCCTTGTCACGCCTCACTGACTGACTTGACAGGTGACAACAATGCACCACATGTCAGAGTGTCACTCACTTGTCTACCTGTCAAGCTGTCACCTGTCAAGCTGACAGGTTGTCAAGCCTTGTCACGCCTCACTGACTGACTTGACAGGTGACAACAATGCACCACATGTCAGAGTGTCACTCACTTGTCTACCTGTCAAGCTGTCACCTGTCAAGCTGACAGGTTGTCAAGCCTTGTCACGCCTCACTGACTGACTTGACAGGTGACAACAATGCACCACATGTCAGAGTGTCACTCACTTGTCTACCTGTCAAGCTGTCACCTGTCAAGCTGACAGGTTGTCAAGCCTTGTCACGCCTCACTGACTGACTTGACAGGTGACAACAATGCACCACATGTCAGAGTGTCACTCACTTGTCTACCTGTCAAGCTGTCACCTGTCAAGCTGACAGGTTGTCAAGCCTTGTCACGCCTCACTGACTGACTTGACAGGTGACAACAATGCACCACATGTCAGAGTGTCACTCACTTGTCTACCTGTCAAGCTGTCACCTGTCAAGCTGACAGGTTGTCAAGCCTTGTCACGCCTCACTGACTGACTTGACAGGTGACAACAATGCACCACATGTCAGAGTGTCACTCACTTGTCTACCTGTCAAGCTGTCACCTGTCAAGCTGACAGGTTGTCAAGCCTTGTCACGCCTCACTGACTGACTTGACAGGTGACAACAATGCACCACATGTCAGAGTGTCACTCACTTGTCTACCTGTCAAGCTGTCACCTGTCAAGCTGACAGGTTGTCAAGCCTTGTCACGCCTCACTGACTGACTTGACAGGTGACAACAATGCACCACATGTCAGAGTGTCACTCACTTGTCTACCTGTCAAGCTGTCACCTGTCAAGCTGACAGGTTGTCAAGCCTTGTCACGCCTCACTGACTGACTTGACAGGTGACAACAATGCACCACATGTCAGAGTGTCACTCACTTGTCTACCTGTCAAGCTGTCACCTGTCAAGCTGACAGGTTGTCAAGCCTTGTCACGCCTCACTGACTGACTTGACAGGTGACAACAATGCACCACATGTCAGAGTGTCACTCACTTGTCTACCTGTCAAGCTGTCACCTGTCAAGCTGACAGGTTGTCAAGCCTTGTCACGCCTCACTGACTGACTTGACAGGTGACAACAATGCACCACATGTCAGAGTGTCACTCACTTGTCTACCTGTCAAGCTGTCACCTGTCAAGCTGACAGGTTGTCAAGCCTTGTCACGCCTCACTGACTGACTTGACAGGTGACAACAATGCACCACATGTCAGAGTGTCACTCACTTGTCTACCTGTCAAGCTGTCACCTGTCAAGCTGACAGGTTGTCAAGCCTTGTCACGCCTCACTGACTGACTTGACAGTGACAACAATGCACCACATGTCAGAGTGTCACTCACTTGTCTACCTGTCAAGCTGTCACCTGTCAAGCTGACAGGTTGTCAAGCCTTGTCACGCCTCACTGACTGACTTGACAGGTGACAACAATGCACCACATGTCAGAGTGTCACTCACTTGTCTACCTGTCAAGCTGTCACCTGTCAAGCTGACAGGTTGTCAAGCCTTGTCACGCCTCACTGACTGACTTGACAGTGACAACAATGCACCACATGTCAGAGTGTCACTCACTTGTCTACCTGTCAAGCTGTCACCTGTCAAGCTGACAGGTTGTCAAGCCTTGTCACGCCTCACTGACGACTTGACATGACAACAAT
>MRSW03000148.1:0-21274 GCA_001923025.3 Taenia multiceps | reverse complement strand
GTCAAGCTGACAGGTTTCAAGCCTTGTCACGCCTCACTGACTGACTTGACAGGTGACAACAATGCACCACATGTCAGAGTGTCACTCACTTGTCTACCTGTCAAGCTGTCACCTGTCAAGCTGACAGTTCAAGCCTTGTCACGCCTCACTGACTGACTTGACAGGTGACAACAATGCACCACATGTCAGAGTGTCACTCACTTGTCTACCTGTCAAGCTGTCACCTGTCAAGCTGACAGGTTGTCAAGCCTTGTCACGCCTTACTCACTGACTGACTTGACAGTGACACAATGCACCACATGTCAGAGTGTCACTCCTTGTCTACCTGTCAGCTGTCACCTGTCAAGCTGACAGGTTGTCAAGCCTTGTCACGCCTCACTGACTGACTTGACAGTGACAACAATGCACCACATGTCAGAGTGTCACTCACTTGTCTACCTGTCAAGCTGTCACCTGTCAAGCTGACAGGTTGTCAAGCCTTGTCACGCCTTACTCACTGACTGACTTGACAGGTGACAACAATGCACCACATGTCAGAGTGTCACTCACTTGTCTACCTGTCAAGCTGTCACCTGTCAAGCTGACAGGTTGTCAAGCCTTGTCACGCCTCACTGACTGACTTGACAGGTGACAACAATGCACCACATGTCAGAGTGTCACTCACTTGTCTACCTGTCAAGCTGTCACCTGTCAAGCTGACAGGTTGTCAAGCCTTGTCACGCCTCACTGACTGACTTGACAGGTGACAACAATGCACCACATGTCAGTGTCACTCACTTGTCTACCTGTCAAGCTGTCACCTGTCAAGCTGACAGGTTGTCAAGCCTTGTCACGCCTCACTGACTGACTTGACAGGTGACAACAATGCACCACATGTCAGAGTGTCACTCACTTGTCTACCTGTCAAGCTGTCACCTGTCAAGCTGACAGGTTGTCAAGCCTTGTCACGCCTCACTGACTGACTTGACAGGTGACAACAATGCACCACATGTCAGAGTGTCACTCACTTGTCTACCTGTCAAGCTGTCACCTGTCAAGCTGACAGGTTGTCAAGCCTTGTCACGCCTCACTGACTGACTTGACAGGTGACAACAATGCACCACATGTCAGAGTGTCACTCACTTGTCTACCTGTCAAGCTGTCACCTGTCAAGCTGACAGGTTGTCAAGCCTTGTCACGCCTCACTGACTGACTTGACAGGTGACAACAATGCACCACATGTCAGAGTGTCACTCACTTGTCTACCTGTCAAGCTGTCACCTGTCAAGCTGACAGGTTGTCAAGCCTTGTCACGCCTCACTGACTGACTTGACAGGTGACAACAATGCACCACATGTCAGAGTGTCACTCACTTGTCTACCTGTCAAGCTGTCACCTGTCAAGCTGACAGGTTGTCAAGCCTTGTCACGCCTCACTGACTGACTTGACAGGTGACAACAATGCACCACATGTCAGAGTGTCACTCACTTGTCTACCTGTCAAGCTGTCACCTGTCAAGCTGACAGGTTGTCAAGCCTTGTCACGCCACTGACTGACTTGACAGGTGACAACAATGCACCACATGTCAGAGTGTCACTCACTTGTCTACCTGTCAAGCTGTCACCTGTCAAGCTGACAGGTTGTCAAGCCTTGTCACGCCTCACTGACTGACTTGACAGGTGACAACAATGCACCACATGTCAGAGTGTCACTCACTTGTCTACCTGTCAAGCTGTCACCTGTCAAGCTGACAGGTTGTCAAGCCTTGTCACGCCTCACTGACTGACTTGACAGGTGACAACAATGCACCACATGTCAGAGTGTCACTCACTTGTCTACCTGTCAAGCTGTCACCTGTCAAGCTGACAGGTTGTCAAGCCTTGTCACGCCTCACTGACTGACTTGACAGGTGACAACAATGCACCACATGTCAGAGTGTCACTCACTTGTCTACCTGTCAAGCTGTCACCTGTCAAGCTGACAGGTTGTCAAGCCTTGTCACGCCTCACTGACTGACTTGACAGGTGACAACAATGCACCACATGTCAGAGTGTCACTCACTTGTCTACCTGTCAAGCTGTCACCTGTCAAGCTGACAGGTTGTCAAGCCTTGTCACGCCTCACTGACTGACTTGACAGGTGACAACAATGCACCACATGTCAGAGTGTCACTCACTTGTCTACCTGTCAAGCTGTCACCTGTCAAGCTGACAGGTTGTCAAGCCTTGTCACGCCTCACTGACTGACTTGACAGGTGACAACAATGCACCACATGTCAGAGTGTCACTCACTTGTCTACCTGTCAAGCTGTCACCTGTCAAGCTGACAGGTTGTCAAGCCTTGTCACGCCTTACTCACTGACCGACTTGACAGGTGACAACAATGCACCACATGTCAGAGTGTCACTCACTTGTCTACCTGTCAAGCTGTCACCTGTCAAGCTGACAGGTTGTCAAGCCTTGTCACGCCTCACTGACTGACTTGACAGGTGACAACAATGCACCACATGTCAGAGTGTCACTCACTTGTCTACCTGTCAAGCTGTCACCTGTCAAGCTGACAGGTTGTCAAGCCTTGTCACGCCTCACTGACTGACTTGACAGGTGACAACAATGCACCACATGTCAGAGTGTCACTCACTTGTCTACCTGTCAAGCTGTCACCTGTCAAGCTGACAGGTTGTCAAGCCTTGTCACGCCTCACTGACTGACTTGACAGGTGACAACAATGCACCACATGTCAGAGTGTCACTCACTTGTCTACCTGTCAAGCTGTCACCTGTCAAGCTGACAGGTTGTCAAGCCTTGTCACGCCTCACTGACTGACTTGACAGGTGACAACAATGCACCACATGTCAGAGTGTCACTCACTTGTCTACCTGTCAAGCTGTCACCTGTCAAGCTGACAGGTTGTCAAGCCTTGTCACGCCTCTCACTGACTGACTTGACAGGTGACAACAATGCACCACATGTCAGAGTGTCACTCACTTGTCTACCTGTCAAGCTGTCACCTGTCAAGCTGACAGGTTGTCAAGCCTTGTCACGCCTCACTGACTGACTTGACAGGTGACAACAATGCACCACATGTCAGAGTGTCACTCACTTGTCTACCTGTCAAGCTGTCACCTGTCAAGCTGACAGGTTGTCAAGCCTTGTCACGCCTCACTGACTGACTTGACAGGTGACAACAATGCACCACATGTCAGAGTGTCACTCACTTGTCTACCTGTCAAGCTGTCACCTGTCAAGCTGACAGGTTGTCAAGCCTTGTCACGCCTCACTGACTGACTTGACAGGTGACAACAATGCACCACATGTCAGAGTGTCACTCACTTGTCTACCTGTCAAGCTGTCACCTGTCAAGCTGACAGGTTGTCAAGCCTTGTCACGCCTACTGACTGACTTTGACAGGTGACAACAATGCACCACATGTCAGAGTGTCACTCACTTGTCTACCTGTCAAGCTGTCACCTGTCAAGCTGTCTACCTGTCAAGCTGTCACCTGTCAAGCTGACAGGTTGTCAAGCCTTGTCACGCCTCACTGACTGACTTGACAGGTGGACAACAATGCACCACATGTCAGAGTGTCACTCACTTGTCTACCTGTCAAGCTGTCACCTGTCAAGCTGACAGGTTGTCAAGCCTTGTCACGCCTCACTGACTGACTTGACAGGTGACAAACAATGCACCACATGTCAGAGTGTCACTCACTTGTCTACCTGTCAAGCTGTCACCTGTCAAGCTGACAGGTTGTCAAGCCTTGTCACGCCTCACTGACTGACTTGACAGGTGACAACAATGCACCACATGTCAGAGTGTCACTCACTTGTCTACCTGTCAAGCTGTCACCTGTCAAGCTGACAGGTTGTCAAGCCTTGTCACGCCTCACTGACTGACTTGACAGGTGACAACAATGCACCACATGTCAGAGTGTCACTCACTTGTCTACCTGTCAAGCTGTCACCTGTCAAGCTGACAGGTTGTCAAGCCTTGTCACGCCTCACTGACTGACTTGACAGGTGACAACAATGCACCACATGTCAGAGTGTCACTCACTTGTCTACCTGTCAAGCTGTCACCTGTCAAGCTGACAGGTTGTCAAGCCTTGTTCCGCCGCACTGACTGACTTGACAGGTGACAACAATGCACCACATGTCAGAGTGTCACTCACTTGTCTACCTGTCAAGCTGTCACCTGTCAAGCTGACAGGTTGTCAAGCCTTGTCACGCCTCACTGACTGACTTGACAGGTGACAACAATGCACCACATGTCAGAGTGTCACTCACTTGTCTACCTCTCAAGCTGTCACCTGTCAAGCTGACAGGTTGTCAAGCCTTGTCACGCCTCACTGACTGACTTGACAGGTGACAACAATGCACCACATGTCAGAGTGTCACTCACTTGTCTACCTGTCAAGCTGTCACCTGTCAAGCTGACAGGTTGTCAAGCCTTGTCACGCCTCACTGACTGACTTGACAGGTGACAACAATGCACCACATGTCAGAGTGTCACTCACTTGTCTACCTGTCAAGCTGTCACCTGTCAAGCTGACAGGTTGTCAAGCCTTGTCACGCCTCACTGACTGACTTGACAGGTGACAACAATGCACCACATGTCAGAGTGTCACTCACTTGTCTACCTGTCAAGCTGTCACCTGTCAAGCTGACAGGTTGTCAAGCCTTGTCACGCCTCACTGACTGACTTGACAGGTGACAACAATGCACCACATGTCAGAGTGTCACTCACTTGTCTACCTGTCAAGCTGTCACCTGTCAAGCTGACAGGTTGTCAAGCCTTGTCACGCCTCACTGACTGATTGACAGGTGACAACTATGCACCACATGTCAGAGTGTCACTCACTTGTCTACCTGTCAAGCTGTCACCTGTCAAGCTGACAGGTTGTCAAGCCTTGTCACGCCTCACTGACTGACTTGACAGGTGACAACAATGCACCACATGTCAGAGTGTCACTCACTTGTCTACCTCTCAAGCTGTCACCTGTCAAGCTGACAGGTTGTCAAGCCTTGTCACGCCTCACTGACTGACTTGACAGGTGACAACAATGCACCACATGTCAGAGTGTCACTCACTTGTCTACCTGTCAAGCTGTCACCTGTCAAGCTGACAGGTGTCAAGCCTTGTCACGCCTCACTGACTGACTTGACAGGTGACAACAATGCACCACATGTCAGAGTGTCACTCACTTGTCTACCTGTCAAGCTGTCACCTGTCAAGCTGACAGGTTGTCAAGCCTTGTCACGCCTCACTGACTGACTTGACAGGTGACAACAATGCACCACATGTCAGAGTGTCACTCACTTGTCTACCTGTCAAGCTGTCACCTGTCAAGCTGACAGGTTGTCAAGCCTTGTCACGCCTCACTGACTGACTTGACAGGTGACAACAATGCACCACATGTCAGAGTGTCACTCACTTGTCTACCTGTCAAGCTGTCACCTGTCAAGCTGACAGGTTGTCAAGCCTTGTCACGCCTCACTGACTGACTTGACAGGTGACAACAATGCACCACATGTCAGAGTGTCACTCACTTGTCTACCTGTCAAGCTGTCACCTGTCAAGCTGACAGGTTGTCAAGCCTTGTCACGCCTCACTGACTGACTTGACAGGTGACAACAATGCACCACATGTCAGAGTGTCACTCACTTGTCTACCTGTCAAGCTGTCACCTGTCAAGCTGACAGGTTGTCAAGCCTTGTCACGCCTCACTGACTGACTTGACAGGTGACAACAATGCACCACATGTCAGAGTGTCACTCACTTGTCTACCTGTCAAGCTGTCACCTGTCAAGCTGACAGGTTGTCAAGCCTTGTCACGCCTCACTGACTGACTTGACAGGTGACAACAATGCACCACATGTCAGAGTGTCACTCACTTGTCTACCTGTCAAGCTGTCACCTGTCAAGCTGACAGGTTGTCAAGCCTTGTCACGCCTCACTGACTGACTTGACAGGTGACAACAATGCACCACATGTCAGAGTGTCACTCACTTGTCTACCTGTCAAGCTGTCACCTGTCAAGCTGACAGGTTGTCAAGCCTTGTCACGCCTCACTGACTGACTTGACAGGTGACAACATGCACCACATGTCAGAGTGTCACTCACTTGTCTACCTGTCAAGCTGTCACCTGTCAAGCTGACAGGTTGTCAAGCCTTGTCACGCCTCACTGACTGACTTGACAGGTGACAACAATGCACCACATGTCAGAGTGTCACTCACTTGTCTCCCTGTCAAGCTGTCACCTGTCAAGCTGACAGGTTGTCAAGCCTTGTCACGCCTCACTGACTGACTTGACAGGTGACAACAATGCACCACATGTCAGAGTGTCACTCACTTGTCTACCTGTCAAGCTGTCACCTGTCAAGCTGACAGGTTGTCAAGCCTTGTCACGCCTCACTGACTGACTTGACAGGTGACAACAATGCACCACATGTCAGAGTGTCACTCACTTGTCTACCTGTCAAGCTGTCACCTGTCAAGCTGACAGGTTGTCAAGCCTTGTCACGCCTCACTGACTGACTTGACAGGTGAAAACAATGCACCACATGTCAGAGTGTCACTCACTTGTCTACCTGTCAAGCTGTCACCTGTCAAGCTGACAGGTTGTCAAGCCTTGTCACGCCTCACTGACTGACTTGACAGGTGACAACAATGCACCACATGTCAGAGTGTCACTCACTTGTCTACCTGTCAAGCTGTCACCTGTCAAGCTGACAGGTTGTCAAGCCTTGTCACGCCTCACTGACTGACTTGACAGGTGACAACAATGCACCACATGTCAGAGTGTCACTCACTTGTCTACCTCTCAAGCTGTCACCTGTCAAGCTGACAGGTTGTCAAGCCTTGTCACGCCTCACTGACTGACTTGACAGGTGACAACAATGCACCACATGTCAGAGTGTCACTCACTTGTCTACCTGTCAAGCTGTCACCTGTCAAGCTGACAGGTTGTCAAGCCTTGTCACGCCTCACTGACTGACTTGACAGGTGACAACAATGCACCACATGTCAGAGTGTCACTCACTTGTCTACCTCTCAAGCTGTCACCTGTCAAGCTGACAGGTTGTCAAGCCTTGTCACGCCTCACTGACTGACTTGACAGGTGACAACAATGCACCACATGTCAGAGTGTCACTCACTTGTCTACCTGTCAAGCTGTCACCTGTCAAGCTGACAGGTTGTCAAGCCTTGTCACGCCTCACTGACTGACTTGACAGGTGACAACAATGCACCACATGTCAGAGTGTCACTCACTTGTCTACCTCTCAAGCTGTCACCTGTCAAGCTGACAGGTTGTCAAGCCTTGTCACGCCTCACTGACTGACTTGACAGGTGACAACAATGCACCACATGTCAGAGTGTCACTCACTTGTCTACCTCTCAAGCTGTCACCTGTCAAGCTGACAGGTTGTCAAGCCTTGTCACGCCTCACTGACTGACTTGACAGGTGACAACAACTATGCACCACATGTCAGAGTGTCACTCACTTGTCTACCTGTCAAGCTGTCACCTGTCAAGCTGACAGGTTGTCAAGCCTTGTCACGCCTCACTGACTGACTTGACAGGTGACAACAATGCACCACATGTCAGAGTGTCACTCACTTGTCTACCTCTCAAGCTGTCACCTGTCAAGCTGACAGGTTGTCAAGCCTTGTCACGCCTCACTGACTGACTTGACAGGTGACAACAATGCACCACATGTCAGAGTGTCACTCACTTGTCTACCTCTCAAGCTGTCACCTGTCAAGCTGACAGGTTGTCAAGCCTTGTCACGCCTCACTGACTGACTTGACAGGTGACAACAATGCACCACATGTCAGAGTGTCACTCACTTGTCTACCTCTCAAGCTGTCACCTGTCAAGCTGACAGGTTGTCAAGCCTTGTCACGCCTCACTGACTGACTTGACAGGTGACAACAATGCACCACATGTCAGAGTGTCACTCACTTGTCTACCTCAAGCTGTCACCTGTCAAGCTGACAGGTTGTCAAGCCTTGTCACGCCTCACTGACTGACTTGACAGGTGACAACAATGCACCACATGTCAGAGTGTCACTCACTTGTCTACCTCTCAAGCTGTCACCTGTCAAGCTGACAGGTTGTCAAGCCTTGTCACGCCTCACTGACTGACTTGACAGGTGACAACTATGCACCACATGTCAGAGTGTCACTCACTTGTCTACCTGTCAAGCTGTCACCTGTCAAGCTGACAGGTTGTCAAGCCTTGTCACGCCTCACTGACTGACTTGACAGGTGACAACAATGCACCACATGTCAGAGTGTCACTCACTTGTCTACCTCTCAAGCTGTCACCTGTCAAGCTGACAGGTTGTCAAGCCTTGTCACGCCTCACTGACTGACTTGACAGGTGACAACAATGCACCACATGTCAGAGTGTCACTCACTTGTCTACCTCTCAAGCTGTCACCTGTCAAGCTGACAGGTTGTCAAGCCTTGTCACGCCTCACTGACTGACTTGACAGGTGACAACAATGCACCACATGTCAGAGTGTCACTCACTTGTCTACCTCTCAAGCTGTCACCTGTCAAGCTGACAGGTTGTCAAGCCTTGTCACGCCTCACTGACTGACTTGACAGGTGACAACAATGCACCACATGTCAGAGTGTCACTCACTTGTCTACCTCTCAAGCTGTCACCTGTCAAGCTGACAGGTTGTCAAGCCTTGTCACGCCTCACTGACTGACTTGACAGGTGACAACAATGCACCACATGTCAGAGTGTCACTCACTTGTCTACCTCTCAAGCTGTCACCTGTCAAGCTGACAGGTTGTCAAGCCTTGTCACGCCTCACTGACTGACTTGACAGGTGACAACAATGCACCACATGTCAGAGTGTCACTCACTTGTCTACCTCTCAAGCTGTCACCTGTCAAGCTGACAGGTTGTCAAGCCTTGTCACGCCTCACTGACTGACTTGACAGGTGACAACAATGCACCACATGTCAGAGTGTCACTCACTTGTCTACCTCTCAAGCTGTCACCTGTCAAGCTGACAGGTTGTCAAGCCTTGTCACGCCTCACTGACTGACTTGACAGGTGACAACAATGCACCACATGTCAGAGTGTCACTCACTTGTCTACCTCTCAAGCTGTCACCTGTCAAGCTGACAGGTTGTCAAGCCTTGTCACGCCTCACTGACTGACTTGACAGGTGACAACAATGCACCACATGTCAGAGTGTCACTCACTTGTCTACCTCTCAAGCTGTCACCTGTCAAGCTGACAGGTTGTCAAGCCTTGTCACGCCTCACTGACTGACTTGACAGGTGACAACAATGCACCACATGTCAGAGTGTCACTCACTTGTCTACCTCTCAAGCTGTCACCTGTCAAGCTGACAGGTTGTCAAGCCTTGTCACGCCTCACTGACTGACTTGACAGGTGACAACAATGCACCACATGTCAGAGTGTCACTCACTTGTCTACCTGTCAAGCTGTCACCTGTCAAGCTGACAGGTTGTCAAGCCTTGTCACGCCTCACTGACTGACTTGACAGGTGACAACAATGCACCACATGTCAGAGTGTCACTCACTTGTCTACCTCTCAAGCTGTCACCTGTCAAGCTGACAGGTTGTCAAGCCTTGTCACGCCTCACTGACTGACTTGACAGGTGACAACAATGCACCACATGTCAGAGTGTCACTCACTTGTCTACCTCTCAAGCTGTCACCTGTCAAGCTGACAGGTTGTCAAGCCTTGTCACGCCTCACTGACTGACTTGACAGGTGACAACAATGCACCACATGTCAGAGTGTCACTCACTTGTCTACCTCTCAAGCTGTCACCTGTCAAGCTGACAGGTTGTCAAGCCTTGTCACGCCTCACTGACTGACTTGACAGGTGACAACAATGCACCACATGTCAGAGTGTCACTCACTTGTCTACCTCTCAAGCTGTCACCTGTCAAGCTGACAGGTTGTCAAGCCTTGTCACGCCTCACTGACTGACTTGACAGGTGACAACAATGCACCACATGTCAGAGTGTCACTCACTTGTCTACCTGTCAAGCTGTCACCTGTCAAGCTGACAGGTTGTCAAGCCTTGTCACGCCTCACTGACTGACTTGACAGGTGACAACAATGCACCACATGTCAGAGTGTCACTCACTTGTCTACCTCTCAAGCTGTCACCTGTCAAGCTGACAGGTTGTCAAGCCTTGTCACGCCTCACTGACTGACTTGACAGGTGACAACAATGCACCACATGTCAGAGTGTCACTCACTTGTCTACCTCTCAAGCTGTCACCTGTCAAGCTGACAGGTTGTCAAGCCTTGTCACGCCTCACTGACTGACTTGACAGGTGACAACAATGCACCACATGTCAGAGTGTCACTCACTTGTCTACCTCTCAAGCTGTCACCTGTCAAGCTGACAGGTTGTCAAGCCTTGTCACGCCTCACTGACTGACTTGACAGGTGACAACAATGCACCACATGTCAGAGTGTCACTCACTTGTCTACCTCTCAAGCTGTCACCTGTCAAGCTGACAGGTTGTCAAGCCTTGTCACGCCTCACTGACTGACTTGACAGGTGACAACAATGCACCACATGTCAGAGTGTCACTCACTTGTCTACCTCTCAAGCTGTCACCTGTCAAGCTGACAGGTTGTCAAGCCTTGTCACGCCTCACTGACTGACTTGACAGGTGACAACAATGCACCACATGTCAGAGTGTCACTCACTTGTCTACCTGTCAAGCTGTCACCTGTCAAGCTGACAGGTTGTCAAGCCTTGTCACGCCTCACTGACTGACTTGACAGGTGACAACAATGCACCACATGTCAGAGTGTCACTCACTTGTCTACCTCTCAAGCTGTCACCTGTCAAGCTGACAGGTTGTCAAGCCTTGTCACGCCTCACTGACTGACTTGACAGGTGACAACAATGCACCACATGTCAGAGTGTCACTCACTTGTCTACCTCTCAAGCTGTCACCTGTCAAGCTGACAGGTTGTCAAGCCTTGTCACGCCTCACTGACTGACTTGACAGGTGACAACAATGCACCACATGTCAGAGTGTCACTCACTTGTCTACCTCTCAAGCTGTCACCTGTCAAGCTGACAGGTTGTCAAGCCTTGTCACGCCTCACTGACTGACTTGACAGGTGACAACAATGCACCACATGTCAGAGTGTCACTCACTTGTCTACCTGTCAAGCTGTCACCTGTCAAGCTGACAGGTTGTCAAGCCTTGTCACGCCTCACTGACTGACTTGACAGGTGACAACAATGCACCACATGTCAGAGTGTCACTCACTTGTCTACCTCTCAAGCTGTCACCTGTCAAGCTGACAGGTTGTCAAGCCTTGTCACGCCTCACTGACTGACTTGACAGGTGACAACAATGCACCACATGTCAGAGTGTCACTCACTTGTCTACCTCTCAAGCTGTCACCTGTCAAGCTGACAGGTTGTCAAGCCTTGTCACGCCTCACTGACTGACTTGACAGGTGACAACAATGCACCACATGTCAGAGTGTCACTCACTTGTCTCTCTGTCAAGCTGTCACCTGTCAAGCTGACAGGTTGTCAAGCCTTGTCACGCCTCACTGACTGACTTGACAGGTGACAACAATGCACCACATGTCAGAGTGTCACTCACTTGTCTACCTCTCAAGCTGTCACCTGTCAAGCTGACAGGTTGTCAAGCCTTGTCACGCCTCACTGACTGACTTGACAGGTGACAACAATGCACCACATGTCAGAGTGTCACTCACTTGTCTACCTCTCAAGCTGTCACCTGTCAAGCTGACAGGTTGTCAAGCCTTGTCACGCCTCACTGACTGACTTGACAGGTGACAACAATGCACCACATGTCAGAGTGTCACTCACTTGTCTACCTGTCAAGCTGTCACCTGTCAAGCTGACAGGTTGTCAAGCCTTGTCACGCCTCACTGACTGACTTGACAGGTGACAACAATGCACCACATGTCAGAGTGTCACTCACTTGTCTACCTCTCAAGCTGTCACCTGTCAAGCTGACAGGTTGTCAAGCCTTGTCACGCCTCACTGACTGACTTGACAGGTGACAACAATGCACCACATGTCAGAGTGTCACTCACTTGTCTACCTGTCAAGCTGTCACCTGTCAAGCTGACAGGTTGTCAAGCCTTGTCACGCCTCACTGACTGACTTGACAGGTGACAACAATGCACCACATGTCAGAGTGTCACTCACTTGTCTACCTCTCAAGCTGTCACCTGTCAAGCTGACAGGTTGTCAAGCCTTGTCACGCCTCACTGACTGACTTGACAGGTGACAACAATGCACCACATGTCAGAGTGTCACTCACTTGTCTACCTCTCAAGCTGTCACCTGTCAAGCTGACAGGTTGTCAAGCCTTGTCACGCCTCACTGACTGACTTGACAGGTGACAACAATGCACCACATGTCAGAGTGTCACTCACTTGTCTACCTCTCAAGCTGTCACCTGTCAAGCTGACAGGTTGTCAAGCCTTGTCACGCCTCACTGACTGACTTGACAGGTGACAACAATGCACCACATGTCAGAGTGTCACTCACTTGTCTACCTGTCAAGCTGTCACCTGTCAAGCTGACAGGTTGTCAAGCCTTGTCACGCCTCACTGACTGACTTGACAGGTGACAACAATGCACCACATGTCAGAGTGTCACTCACTTGTCTACCTCTCAAGCTGTCACCTGTCAAGCTGACAGGTTGTCAAGCCTTGTCACGCCTCACTGACTGACTTGACAGGTGACAACAATGCACCACATGTCAGAGTGTCACTCACTTGTCTACCTCTCAAGCTGTCACCTGTCAAGCTGACAGGTTGTCAAGCCTTGTCACGCCTCACTGACTGACTTGACAGGTGACAACAATGCACCACATGTCAGAGTGTCACTCACTTGTCTACCTCTCAAGCTGTCACCTGTCAAGCTGACAGGTTGTCAAGCCTTGTCACGCCTCACTGACTGACTTGACAGGTGACAACAATGCACCACATGTCAGAGTGTCACTCACTTGTCTACCTCTCAAGCTGTCACCTGTCAAGCTGACAGGTTGTCAAGCCTTGTCACGCCTCACTGACTGACTTGACAGGTGACAACAATGCACCACATGTCAGAGTGTCACTCACTTGTCTACCTCTCAAGCTGTCACCTGTCAAGCTGACAGGTTGTCAAGCCTTGTCACGCCTCACTGACTGACTTGACAGGTGACAACAATGCACCACATGTCAGAGTGTCACTCACTTGTCTACCTCTCAAGCTGTCACCTGTCAAGCTGACAGGTTGTCAAGCCTTGTCACGCCTCACTGACTGACTTGACAGGTGACAACAATGCACCACATGTCAGAGTGTCACTCACTTGTCTACCTCTCAAGCTGTCACCTGTCAAGCTGACAGGTTGTCAAGCCTTGTCACGCCTCACTGACTGACTTGACAGGTGACAACAATGCACCACATGTCAGAGTGTCACTCACTTGTCTACCTCTCAAGCTGTCACCTGTCAAGCTGACAGGTTGTCAAGCCTTGTCACGCCTCACTGACTGACTTGACAGGTGACAACAATGCACCACATGTCAGAGTGTCACTCACTTGTCTACCTCTCAAGCTGTCACCTGTCAAGCTGACAGGTTGTCAAGCCTTGTCACGCCTCACTGACTGACTTGACAGGTGACAACAATGCACCACATGTCAGAGTGTCACTCACTTGTCTACCTGTCAAGCTGTCACCTGTCAAGCTGACAGGTTGTCAAGCCTTGTCACGCCTCACTGACTGACTTGACAGGTGACAACAATGCACCACATGTCAGAGTGTCACTCACTTGTCTACCTCTCAAGCTGTCACCTGTCAAGCTGACAGGTTGTCAAGCCTTGTCACGCCTCACTGACTGACTTGACAGGTGACAACAATGCACCACATGTCAGAGTGTCACTCACTTGTCTACCTCTCAAGCTGTCACCTGTCAAGCTGACAGGTTGTCAAGCCTTGTCACGCCTCACTGACTGACTTGACAGGTGACAACAATGCACCACATGTCAGAGTGTCACTCACTTGTCTACCTCTCAAGCTGTCACCTGTCAAGCTGACAGGTTGTCAAGCCTTGTCACGCCTCACTGACTGACTTGACAGGTGACAACAATGCACCACATGTCAGAGTGTCACTCACTTGTCTACCTCTCAAGCTGTCACCTGTCAAGCTGACAGGTTGTCAAGCCTTGTCACGCCTCACTGACTGACTTGACAGGTGACAACAATGCACCACATGTCAGAGTGTCACTCACTTGTCTACCTCTCAAGCTGTCACCTGTCAAGCTGACAGGTTGTCAAGCCTTGTCACGCCTCACTGACTGACTTGACAGGTGACAACAATGCACCACATGTCAGAGTGTCACTCACTTGTCTACCTCTCAAGCTGTCACCTGTCAAGCTGACAGGTTGTCAAGCCTTGTCACGCCTCACTGACTGACTTGACAGGTGACAACAATGCACCACATGTCAGAGTGTCACTCACTTGTCTACCTCTCAAGCTGTCACCTGTCAAGCTGACAGGTTGTCAAGCCTTGTCACGCCTCACTGACTGACTTGACAGGTGACAACAATGCACCACATGTCAGAGTGTCACTCACTTGTCTACCTGTCAAGCTGTCACCTGTCAAGCTGACAGGTTGTCAAGCCTTGTCACGCCTCACTGACTGACTTGACAGGTGACAACAATGCACCACATGTCAGAGTGTCACTCACTTGTCTACCTCTCAAGCTGTCACCTGTCAAGCTGACAGGTTGTCAAGCCTTGTCACGCCTCACTGACTGACTTGACAGGTGACAACAATGCACCACATGTCAGAGTGTCACTCACTTGTCTACCTCTCAAGCTGTCACCTGTCAAGCTGACAGGTTGTCAAGCCTTGTCACGCCTCACTGACTGACTTGACAGGTGACAACAATGCACCACATGTCAGAGTGTCACTCACTTGTCTACCTCTCAAGCTGTCACCTGTCAAGCTGACAGGTTGTCAAGCCTTGTCACGCCTCACTGACTGACTTGACAGGTGACAACAATGCACCACATGTCAGAGTGTCACTCACTTGTCTACCTCTCAAGCTGTCACCTGTCAAGCTGACAGGTTGTCAAGCCTTGTCACGCCTCACTGACTGACTTGACAGGTGACAACAATGCACCACATGTCAGAGTGTCACTCACTTGTCTACCTCTCAAGCTGTCACCTGTCAAGCTGACAGGTTGTCAAGCCTTGTCACGCCTCACTGACTGACTTGACAGGTGACAACAATGCACCACATGTCAGAGTGTCACTCACTTGTCTACCTCTCAAGCTGTCACCTGTCAAGCTGACAGGTTGTCAAGCCTTGTCACGCCTCACTGACTGACTTGACAGGTGACAACAATGCACCACATGTCAGAGTGTCACTCACTTGTCTACCTCTCAAGCTGTCACCTGTCAAGCTGACAGGTTGTCAAGCCTTGTCACGCCTCACTGACTGACTTGACAGGTGACAACAATGCACCACATGTCAGAGTGTCACTCACTTGTCTACCTGTCAAGCTGTCACCTGTCAAGCTGACAGGTTGTCAAGCCTTGTCACGCCTCACTGACTGACTTGACAGGTGACAACAATGCACCACATGTCAGAGTGTCACTCACTTGTCTACCTCTCAAGCTGTCACCTGTCAAGCTGACAGGTTGTCAAGCCTTGTCACGCCTCACTGACTGACTTGACAGGTGACAACAATGCACCACATGTCAGAGTGTCACTCACTTGTCTACCTCTCAAGCTGTCACCTGTCAAGCTGACAGGTTGTCAAGCCTTGTCACGCCTCACTGACTGACTTGACAGGTGACAACAATGCACCACATGTCAGAGTGTCACTCACTTGTCTACCTCTCAAGCTGTCACCTGTCAAGCTGACAGGTTGTCAAGCCTTGTCACGCCTCACTGACTGACTTGACAGGTGACAACAATGCACCACATGTCAGAGTGTCACTCACTTGTCTACCTCTCAAGCTGTCACCTGTCAAGCTGACAGGTTGTCAAGCCTTGTCACGCCTCACTGACTGACTTGACAGGTGACAACAATGCACCACATGTCAGAGTGTCACTCACTTGTCTACCTCTCAAGCTGTCACCTGTCAAGCTGACAGGTTGTCAAGCCTTGTCACGCCTCACTGACTGACTTGACAGGTGACAACAATGCACCACATGTCAGAGTGTCACTCACTTGTCTACCTCTCAAGCTGTCACCTGTCAAGCTGACAGGTTGTCAAGCCTTGTCACGCCTCACTGACTGACTTGACAGGTGACAACAATGCACCACATGTCAGAGTGTCACTCACTTGTCTACCTCTCAAGCTGTCACCTGTCAAGCTGACAGGTTGTCAAGCCTTGTCACGCCTCACTGACTGACTTGACAGGTGACAACAATGCACCACATGTCAGAGTGTCACTCACTTGTCTACCTGTCAAGCTGTCACCTGTCAAGCTGACAGGTTGTCAAGCCTTGTCACGCCTCACTGACTGACTTGACAGGTGACAACAATGCACCACATGTCAGAGTGTCACTCACTTGTCTACCTCTCAAGCTGTCACCTGTCAAGCTGACAGGTTGTCAAGCCTTGTCACGCCTCACTGACTGACTTGACAGGTGACAACAATGCACCACATGTCAGAGTGTCACTCACTTGTCTACCTCTCAAGCTGTCACCTGTCAAGCTGACAGGTTGTCAAGCCTTGTCACGCCTCACTGACTGACTTGACAGGTGACAACAATGCACCACATGTCAGAGTGTCACTCACTTGTCTACCTCTCAAGCTGTCACCTGTCAAGCTGACAGGTTGTCAAGCCTTGTCACGCCTCACTGACTGACTTGACAGGTGACAACAATGCACCACATGTCAGAGTGTCACTCACTTGTCTACCTCTCAAGCTGTCACCTGTCAAGCTGACAGGTTGTCAAGCCTTGTCACGCCTCACTGACTGACTTGACAGGTGACAACAATGCACCACATGTCAGAGTGTCACTCACTTGTCTACCTCTCAAGCTGTCACCTGTCAAGCTGACAGGTTGTCAAGCCTTGTCACGCCTCACTGACTGACTTGACAGGTGACAACAATGCACCACATGTCAGAGTGTCACTCACTTGTCTACCTCTCAAGCTGTCACCTGTCAAGCTGACAGGTTGTCAAGCCTTGTCACGCCTCACTGACTGACTTGACAGGTGACAACAATGCACCACATGTCAGAGTGTCACTCACTTGTCTACCTCTCAAGCTGTCACCTGTCAAGCTGACAGGTTGTCAAGCCTTGTCACGCCTCACTGACTGACTTGACAGGTGACAACAATGCACCACATGTCAGAGTGTCACTCACTTGTCTACCTCTCAAGCTGTCACCTGTCAAGCTGACAGGTTGTCAAGCCTTGTCACGCCTCACTGACTGACTTGACAGGTGACAACAATGCACCACATGTCAGAGTGTCACTCACTTGTCTACCTCTCAAGCTGTCACCTGTCAAGCTGACAGGTTGTCAAGCCTTGTCACGCCTCACTGACTGACTTGACAGGTGACAACAATGCACCACATGTCAGAGTGTCACTCACTTGTCTACCTCTCAAGCTGTCACCTGTCAAGCTGACAGGTTGTCAAGCCTTGTCACGCCTCACTGACTGACTTGACAGGTGACAACAATGCACCACATGTCAGAGTGTCACTCACTTGTCTACCTCTCAAGCTGTCACCTGTCAAGCTGACAGGTTGTCAAGCCTTGTCACGCCTCACTGACTGACTTGACAGGTGACAACAATGCACCACATGTCAGAGTGTCACTCACTTGTCTACCTCTCAAGCTGTCACCTGTCAAGCTGACAGGTTGTCAAGCCTTGTCACGCCTCACTGACTGACTTGACAGGTGACAACAATGCACCACATGTCAGAGTGTCACTCACTTGTCTACCTGTCAAGCTGTCACCTGTCAAGCTGACAGGTTGTCAAGCCTTGTCACGCCTCACTGACTGACTTGACAGGTGACAACTATGCACCACATGTCAGAGTGTCACTCACTTGTCTACCTCTCAAGCTGTCACCTGTCAAGCTGACAGGTTGTCAAGCCTTGTCACGCCTCACTGACTGACTTGACAGGTGACAACAATGCACCACATGTCAGAGTGTCACTCACTTGTCTACCTCTCAAGCTGTCACCTGTCAAGCTGACAGGTTGTCAAGCCTTGTCACGCCTCACTGACTGACTTGACAGGTGACAACAATGCACCACATGTCAGAGTGTCACTCACTTGTCTACCTCTCAAGCTGTCACCTGTCAAGCTGACAGGTTGTCAAGCCTTGTCACGCCTCACTGACTGACTTGACAGGTGACAACAATGCACCACATGTCAGAGTGTCACTCACTTGTCTACCTCTCAAGCTGTCACCTGTCAAGCTGACAGGTTGTCAAGCCTTGTCACGCCTCACTGACTGACTTGACAGGTGACAACAATGCACCACATGTCAGAGTGTCACTCACTTGTCTACCTCTCAAGCTGTCACCTGTCAAGCTGACAGGTTGTCAAGCCTTGTCACGCCTCACTGACTGACTTGACAGGTGACAACAATGCACCACATGTCAGAGTGTCACTCACTTGTCTACCTCTCAAGCTGTCACCTGTCAAGCTGACAGGTTGTCAAGCCTTGTCACGCCTCACTGACTGACTTGACAGGTGACAACAATGCACCACATGTCAGAGTGTCACTCACTTGTCTACCTGTCAAGCTGTCACCTGTCAAGCTGACAGGTTGTCAAGCCTTGTCACGCCTCACTGACTGACTTGACAGGTGACAACAATGCACCACATGTCAGAGTGTCACTCACTTGTCTACCTCTCAAGCTGTCACCTGTCAAGCTGACAGGTTGTCAAGCCTTGTCACGCCTCACTGACTGACTTGACAGGTGACAACAATGCACCACATGTCAGAGTGTCACTCACTTGTCTACCTCTCAAGCTGTCACCTGTCAAGCTGACAGGTTGTCAAGCCTTGTCACGCCTCACTGACTGACTTGACAGGTGACAACAATGCACCACATGTCAGAGTGTCACTCACTTGTCTACCTCTCAAGCTGTCACCTGTCAAGCTGACAGGTTGTCAAGCCTTGTCACGCCTCACTGACTGACTTGACAGGTGACAACTATGCACCACATGTCAGAGTGTCACTCACTTGTCTACCTCTCAAGCTGTCACCTGTCAAGCTGACAGGTTGTCAAGCCTTGTCACGCCTCACTGACTGACTTGACAGGTGACAACTATGCACCACATGTCAGAGTGTCACTCACTTGTCTACCTCTCAAGCTGTCACCTGTCAAGCTGACAGGTTGTCAAGCCTTGTCACGCCTCACTGACTGACTTGACAGGTGACAACAATGCACCACATGTCAGAGTGTCACTCACTTGTCTACCTCTCAAGCTGTCACCTGTCAAGCTGACAGGTTGTCAAGCCTTGTCACGCCTCACTGACTGACTTGACAGGTGACAACAATGCACCACATGTCAGAGTGTCACTCACTTGTCTACCTCTCAAGCTGTCACCTGTCAAGCTGACAGGTTGTCAAGCCTTGTCACGCCTCACTGACTGACTTGACAGGTGACAACAATGCACCACATGTCAGAGTGTCACTCACTTGTCTACCTCTCAAGCTGTCACCTGTCAAGCTGACAGGTTGTCAAGCCTTGTCACGCCTCACTGACTGACTTGACAGGTGACAACAATGCACCACATGTCAGAGTGTCACTCACTTGTCTACCTCTCAAGCTGTCACCTGTCAAGCTGACAGGTTGTCAAGCCTTGTCACGCCTCACTGACTGACTTGACAGGTGACAACAATGCACCACATGTCAGAGTGTCACTCACTTGTCTACCTCTCAAGCTGTCACCTGTCAAGCTGACAGGTTGTCAAGCCTTGTCACGCCTCACTGACTGACTTGACAGGTGACAACAATGCACCACATGTCAGAGTGTCACTCACTTGTCTACCTCTCAAGCTGTCACCTGTCAAGCTGACAGGTTGTCAAGCCTTGTCACGCCTCACTGACTGACTTGACAGGTGACAACAATGCACCACATGTCAGAGTGTCACTCACTTGTCTACCTCTCAAGCTGTCACCTGTCAAGCTGACAGGTTGTCAAGCCTTGTCACGCCTCACTGACTGACTTGACAGGTGACAATGCACCACATGTCAGAGTGTCACTCACTTGTCTACCTCTCAAGCTGTCACCTGTCAAGCTGACAGGTTGTCAAGCCTTGTCACGCCTCACTGACTGACTTGACAGGTGACAACAATGCACCACATGTCAGAGTGTCACTCACTTGTCTACCTCTCAAGCTGTCACCTGTCAAGCTGACAGGTTGTCAAGCCTTGTCACGCCTCACTGACTGACTTGACAGGTGACAACAATGCACCACATGTCAGAGTGTCACTCACTTGTCTACCTCTCAAGCTGTCACCTGTCAAGCTGACAGGTTGTCAAGCCTTGTCACGCCTCACTGACTGACTTGACAGGTGACAACTATGCACCACATGTCAGAGTGTCACTCACTTGTCTACCTCTCAAGCTGTCACCTGTCAAGCTGACAGGTTGTCAAGCCTTGTCACGCCTCACTGACTGACTTGACAGGTGACAACTATGCACCACATGTCAGAGTGTCACTCACTTGTCTACCTCTCAAGCTGTCACCTGTCAAGCTGACAGGTTGTCAAGCCTTGTCACGCCTCACTGACTGACTTGACAGGTGACAACAATGCACCACATGTCAGAGTGTCACTCACTTGTCTACCTCTCAAGCTGTCACCTGTCAAGCTGACAGGTTGTCAAGCCTTGTCACGCCTCACTGACTGACTTGACAGGTGACAACAATGCACCACATGTCAGAGTGTCACTCACTTGTCTACCTCTCAAGCTGTCACCTGTCAAGCTGACAGGTTGTCAAGCCTTGTCACGCCTCACTGACTGACTTGACAGGTGACAACTATGCACCACATGTCAGAGTGTCACTCACTTGTCTACCTCTCAAGCTGTCACCTGTCAAGCTGACAGGTTGTCAAGCCTTGTCACGCCTCACTGACTGACTTGACAGGTGACAACAATGCACCACATGTCAGAGTGTCACTCACTTGTCTACCTGTCAAGCTGTCACCTGTCAAGCTGACAGGTTGTCAAGCCTTGTCACGCCTCACTGACTGACTTGACAGGTGACTTCACACAGAGTGTCACTCACTTGTCT
>MRSW03000147.1:0-23657 GCA_001923025.3 Taenia multiceps | reverse complement strand
TGCACCACATGTCAGAGTGTCACTCACTTGTTACTGTCAAGCTGTCACTGTCAAGCTGACAGGTTGTCAAGCCTTGTCACGCCTCACTGAACTGACTTGAGCGGTGACAACAATGCACCACATGTCAGAGTGTCAACTCACTTGTCTACTGTAAGCTGTCACCTGTCAAGCTGACAGGGTCAAGCCTTGTCACGCCTCTCACTGACTGATGACAGGTGACAACAATGCACCACATGTCAGAGTGTCACTCATTGTCTACCGTCAAGCTGTCACGTCAAGCTGACAGGTTGTCAAGCCTTGTCACGCCTCACTGACTGACTTGACAGGTGACAACAATGCACCACATGTCAGAGTGTCACTCACTTGTCTACCTGTCAAGCTGTCACCTGTCAAGCTGACAGGTTGTCAAGCCTTGTCACGCCTCACTGACTGACTTGACAGGTGACAACAATGCAACATGTCAGAGTGTCACTCACTTGTCTACCTGTCAAGCTGTCACCTGTCAAGCTGACAGGTTGTCAAGCCTTGTCACGCCTCACTGACTGACTTGACAGGTGACAAAACTGCACCACATGTCAGAGTGTCACTCACTTGTCTACCTGTCAAGCTGTCACCTGTCAAGCTGACAGGTTGTCAAGCCTTGTTCACGCCTCACTGACTGACTTGAGGTGACAACAATGCACCACATGTCAGAGTGTCACTCACTGTCTACCTGTCAAGCTGTCACCTGTCAAGCTGACAGGTTGTCAAGCCTTGTCACGCCTCACTGACTGATTGACAGGTGACAACAATGCACCACATGTCAGAGTGTCACTCACTTGTCTACCTGTCAAGCTGTCACCTGTCAAGCTGACAGGTTGTCAAGCCTTGTCACGCCTCACTGACTGACTTGACAGGTGACAACAATGCACCACATGTCAGAGTGTCACTCACTTGTCTACTGTCAAGCTGTCACCTGTCAAGCTGACAGGTTGTCAAGCCTTGTCACGCCTCACTGACTGACTTGACAGGTGACAACAATGCACCAATGTCAGAGTGTCACTCACTTGTCTACCTGTCAAGCTGTCACCTGTCAAGCTGACAGGTTGTCAAGCCTTGTCACGCCTCACGACTGACTTGACAGGTGACAACAATGCACCACATGTCAGAGTGTCACTCACTTGTCTACCTGTCAAGCTGTCACCTGTCAAGCTGACAGGTTGTCAAGCCTTGTCACGCCTCACTGACTGACTTGACAGGTGACAACAATGCACCACATGTCAGAGTGTCACTCACTTGTCTACCTGTCAAGCTGTCACCTGTCAAGCTGACAGGTTGTCAAGCCTTGTCACGCCTCACTGACTGACTTGACAGGTGACAACAATGCACCACATGTCAGAGTGTCACTCACTTGTCTACCTGTCAAGCTGTCACCTGTCAAGCTGACAGGTTGTCAAGCCTTGTCACGCCTCACTGACTGACTTGACAGGTGACAACAATGCACCACATGTCAGAGTGTCACTCACTTGTCTACCTGTCAAGCTGTCACCTGTCAAGCTGACAGGTTGTCAAGCCTTGTCACGCCTCACTGACTGACTTGACAGGTGACAACAATGCACCACATGTCAGAGTGTCACTCACTTGTCTACCTGTCAAGCTGTCACCTGTCAAGCTGACAGGTTGTCAAGCCTTGTCACGCCTCACTGACTGACTTGACAGGTGACAACAATGCACCACATGTCAGAGTGTCACTCACTTGTCTACCTGTCAAGCTGTCACCTGTCAAGCTGACAGGTTGTCAAGCCTTGTCACGCCTCACTGACTGACTTGACAGGTGACAACAATGCACCACATGTCAGAGTGTCACTCACTTGTCTACCTGTCAAGCTGTCACCTGTCAAGCTGACAGGTTGTCAAGCCTTGTCACGCCTCACTGACTGACTTGAGAGGTGACAACAATGCACCACATGTCAGAGTGTCACTCACTGTCTACCTGTCAAGCTGTCACCTGTCAAGCTGACAGGTTGTCAAGCCTTGTCACGCCTCACTGACTGACTTGACAGGTGACAACAATGCACCACATGTCAGAGTGTCACTACTTGTCTACCTGTCAAGCTGTCACCTGTCAAGCTGACAGGTTGTCAAGCCTTGTCACGCCTCACTGACTGACATGACAGGTGACAACAATGCACCACATGTCAGAGTGTCACTCACTTGTCTACCTGTCAAGCTGTCACCTGTCAAGCTGACAGGTTGTCAAGCCTTGTCACGCCTCACTGACTGACTTGACAGGTGACAACAATGCACCACATGTCAGAGTGTCACTCACTTGTCTACCTGTCAAGCTGTCACCTGTCAAGCTGACAGGTTGTCAAGCCTTGTCACGCCTCACTGACTGACTTGACAGGTGACAACAATGCACATGTCAGAGTGTCACTCACTTGTCTACCTGTCAAGCTGTCACCTGTCAAGCTGACAGGTTGTCAAGCCTTGTCACGCCTCACTGACTGACTTGACAGGTGACAACAATGCACCACATGTCAGAGTGTCACTCACTTGTCTACCTGTCAAGCTGTCACCTGTCAAGCTGACAGGTTGTCAAGCTTGTCAGCCTCACTGACTGACTTGACAGGTGACAACAATGCACCACATGTCAGAGTGTCACTCACTTGTCTACCTGTCAAGCTGTCACCTGTCAAGCTGACAGGTTGTCAAGCCTTGTCACGCCTCACTGACTGACTTGACAGGTGACAACAATGCACCACATGTCAGAGTGTCACTCACTTGTCTACCTGTCAAGCTGTCACCTGTCAAGCTGACAGGTTGTCAAGCCTTGTCACGCCTCACTGACTGACTTGACAGGTGACAACAATGCACCACATGTCAGAGTGTCACTCATTGTCTACCTGTCAAGCTGTCACCTGTCAAGCTGACAGGTTGTCAAGCCTTGTCACGCCTCATGACTGACTTGACAGGTGACAACAATGCACCACATGTCAGAGTGTCACTCACTTGTCTACCTGTCAAGCTGTCACCTGTCAAGCTGACAGGTTGTCAAGCCTTGTCACGCCTCACTGACTGACTTGACAGGTGACAACAATGCACCACATGTCAGAGTGTCACTCACTTGTCTACCTGTCAAGCTGTCACCTGTCAAGCTGACAGGTTGTCAAGCCTTGTCACGCCTCACTGACTGACTTGACAGTGACAACAATGCACCACATGTCAGAGTGTCACTCATTGTCTACCTGTCAAGCTGTCACCTGTCAAGCTGACAGGTTGTCAAGCCTTGTCACGCCTCACTGACTGACTTGACAGGTGACAACAATGCACCACATGTCAGAGTGTCACTCACTTGTCTACCTGTCAAGCTGTCACCTGTCAAGCTGACAGGTTGTCAAGCCTTGTCACGCCTCACTGACTGACTTGACAGGTGACAACAATGCACCACATGTCAGAGTGTCACTCACTTGTCTACCTGTCAAGCTGTCACCTGTCAAGCTGACAGGTTGTCAAGCCTTGTCACGCCTCACTGACTGACTTGACAGGTGACAACAATGCACCACATGTCAGAGTGTCACTCACTTGTCTACCTGTCAAGCTGTCACCTGTCAAGCGGACAGGTTGTCAAGCCTTGTCACGCCTCACTGACTGACTTGACAGGTGACAACAATGCACCACATGTCAGAGTGTCACTCACTTGTCTACCTGTCAAGCTGTCACCTGTCAAGCTGACAGGTTGTCAAGCCTTGTCACGCCTCACTGACTGACTTGACAGGTGACAACAATGCACCACATGTCAGAGTGTCACTCACTTGTCTACCTGTCAAGCTGTCACCTGTCAAGCTGACAGGTTGTCAAGCCTTGTCACGCCTCACTGACTGACTTGACAGGTGACAACAATGCACCACATGTCAGAGTGTCACTCACTTGTCTACCTGTCAAGCTGTCACCTGTCAAGCTGACAGGTTGTCAAGCCTTGTCACGCCTCACTGACTGACTTGACAGGTGACAACAATGCACCACATGTCAGAGTGTCACTCACTTGTCTACCTGTCAAGCTGTCACCTGTCAAGCTGACAGGTTGTCAAGCCTTGTCACGCCTCACTGACTGACTTGACAGGTGACAACAATGCACCACATGTCAGAGTGTCACTCACTTGTCTACCTGTCAAGCTGTCACCTGTCAAGCTGACAGGTTGTCAAGCCTTGTCACGCCTCACTGACTGACTTGACAGTGACAACAATGCACCACATGTCAGAGTGTCACTCACTTGTCTACCTGTCAAGCTGTCACTGTCAAGCTGACAGGTTGTCAAGCCTTGTCACGCCTCACTGACTGACTTGACAGTGACAACAATGCACCACATGTCAGAGTGTCACTCACTTGTCTACCTGTCAAGCTGTCACCTGTCAAGCTGACAGGTTGTCAAGCCTTGTCACGCCTCACTGACTGACTTGACAGGTGACAACAATGCACCACATGTCAGAGTGTCACTCACTTGTCTACCTGTCAAGCTGTCACCTGTCAAGCTGACAGGTTGTCAAGCCTTGTCACGCCTCACTGACTGACTTGACAGTGACAACAATGCACCACATGTCAGAGTGTCACTCACTTGTCTACCTGTCAAGCTGTCACCTGTCAAGCTGACAGGTTGTCAAGCCTTGTCGCCTCACTGACTGACTTGACAGGTGACAACAATGCACCACATGTCAGAGTGTCACTCACTTGTCTACCTGTCAAGCTGTCACCTGTCAAGCTGACAGGTTGTCAAGCCTTGTCACGCCTCACTGACTGACTTGACAGGTGACAACAATGCACCACATGTCAGAGTGTCACTCACTTGTCTACCTGTCAAGCTGTCACCTGTCAAGCTGACAGGTTGTCAAGCCTTGTCACGCCTCACTGACTGACTTGACAGGTGACAACAATGCACCACATGTCAGAGTGTCACTCACTTGTCTACCTGTCAAGCTGTCACCTGTCAAGCTGACAGGTTGTCAAGCCTTGTCACGCCTCACTGACTGACTTGACAGGTGACAACAATGCACCACATGTCAGAGTGTCACTCACTTGTCTACCTGTCAAGCTGTCACCTGTCAAGCTGACAGGTTGTCAAGCCTTGTCACGCCTCACTGACTGACTTGACAGGTGACAACAATGCACCACATGTCAGAGTGTCACTCACTTGTCTACCTGTCAAGCTGTCACCTGTCAAGCTGACAGGTTGTCAAGCCTTGTCACGCCTCACTGACTGACTTGACAGGTGACAACAATGCACCACATGTCAGAGTGTCACTCACTTGTCTACCTGTCAAGCTGTCACCTGTCAAGCTGACAGGTTGTCAAGCCTTGTCACGCCTCACTGACTGACTTGACAGGTGACAACAATGCACCACATGTCAGAGTGTCACTCACTTGTCTACCTGTCAAGCTGTCACCTGTCAAGCTGACAGGTTGTCAAGCCTTGTCACGCCTCACTGACTGACTTGACAGTGACAACAATGCACCACATGTCAGAGTGTCACTCACTTGTCTACCTGTCAAGCTGTCACCTGTCAAGCTGACAGGTTGTCAAGCCTTGTCACGCCTCACTGACTGACTTGACAGGTGACAACAATGCACCACATGTCAGAGTGTCACTCACTTGTCTACCTGTCAAGCTGTCACCTGTCAAGCTGACAGGTTGTCAAGCCTTGTCACGCCTCACTGACTGACTTGACAGGTGACAACAATGCACCACATGTCAGAGTGTCACTCACTTGTCTACCTGTCAAGCTGTCACCTGTCAAGCTGACAGGTTGTCAAGCCTTGTCACGCCTCACTGACTGACTTGACAGTGACAACAATGCACCACATGTCAGAGTGTCACTCACTTGTCTACCTGTCAAGCTGTCACCTGTCAAGCTGACAGGTTGTCAAGCCTTGTCACGCCTCACTGACTGACTTGACAGGTGACAACAATGCACCACATGTCAGAGTGTCACTCACTTGTCTACCTGTCAAGCTGTCACCTGTCAAGCTGACAGGTTGTCAAGCCTTGTCACGCCTCACTGACTGACTTGACAGGTGACAACAATGCACCACATGTCAGAGTGTCACTCACTTGTCTACCTGTCAAGCTGTCACCTGTCAAGCTGACAGGTTGTCAAGCCTTGTCACGCCTCACTGACTGACTGACAGTGACAACAATGCACCACATGTCAGAGGTCACTCACTTGTCTACCTGTCAAGCTGTCACCTGTCAAGCTGACAGGTTGTCAAGCTGCCCCTCACACTGACTGACTGACTTGACAGGTGACAACAATGCACCACATGTCAGAGTGTCACTCACTTGTCTACCTGTCAAGCTGTCACCTGTCAAGCTGACAGGTTGTCAAGCCTTGTCACGCCTCACTGACTGACTTGACAGGTGACAACAATGCACCACATGTCAGAGTGTCACTCACTTGTCTACCTGTCAAGCTGTCACCTGTCAAGCTGACAGGTTGTCAAGCCTTGTCACGCCTCACTGACTGACTTGACAGGTGACAACAATGCACCACATGTCAGAGTGTCACTCACTTGTCTACCTGTCAAGCTGTCACCTGTCAAGCTGACAGGTTGTCAAGCCTTGTCACGCCTCACTGACTGACTTGACAGGTGACAACAATGCACCACATGTCAGAGTGTCACTCACTTTTCTACCTGTCAAGCTGTCACCTGTCAAGCTGACAGGTTGTCAAGCCTTGTCACGCCTCACTGACTGACTTGACAGGTGACAACAATGCACCACATGTCAGAGTGTCACTCACTGTCTACTGTCAAGCTGTCACCTGTCAAGCTGACAGGTTGTCAAGCCTTGTCACGCCTCACTGACTGACTTGACAGGTGACAACAATGCACCACATGTCAGAGTGTCACTCACTTGTCTACCTGTCAAGCTGTCACCTGTCAAGCTGACAGGTTGTCAAGCCCTGTCACGCCTCACTGACTGACTTGACAGGTGACAACAATGCACCACATGTCAGAGTGTCACTCACTTGTCTACCTGTCAAGCTGTCACCTGTCAAGCTGACAGGTTGTCAAGCCTTGTCACGCCTCACTGACTGACTTGACAGGTGACAACAATGCACCACATGTCAGAGTGTCACTCACTTGTCTACCTGTCAAGCTGTCACCTGTCAAGCTGACAGGTTGTCAAGCCTTGTCACGCCTCACTGACTGACTTGACAGGTGACAACAATGCACCACATGTCAGAGTGTCACTCACTTGTCTACCTGTCAAGCTGTCACCTGTCAAGCTGACAGGTTGTCAAGCCTTGTCACGCCTCACTGACTGACTTGAGGTGACAACAATGCACCACATGTCAGAGTGTCACTCACTTGTCTACCTGTCAAGCTGTCACCTGTCAAGCTGACAGGTTGTCAAGCCTTGTCACGCCTCACTGACTGACTTGACAGGTGACAACAACAACATGTCAGAGTGTCACTCACTTGTCTACCTGTCAAGCTGTCACCTGTCAAGCTGACAGGTTGTCAAGCCTTGTCTCACTGACTGACTTGACAGGTGACAACAATGCACCACATGTCAGAGTGTCACTCACTTGTCTACCTGTCAAGCTGTCACCTGTCAAGCTGACAGGTTGTCAAGCCTTGTCACGCCTCACTGACTGACTTGACAGGTGACAACAATGCACCACATGTCAGAGTGTCACTCACTTGTCTACCTGTCAAGCTGTCACCTGTCAAGCTGACAGGTTGTCAAGCCTTGTCACGCCTCACTGACTGACTTGACAGGTGACAACAATGCACCACATGTCAGAGTGTCACTCACTTGTCTACCTGTCAAGCTGTCACCTGTCAAGCTGACAGGTTGTCAAGCCTTGTCACGCCTCACTGACTGACTTGACAGGTGACAACAATGCACCACATGTCAGAGTGTCACTCACTTGTCTACCTGTCAAGCTGTCACCTGTCAAGCTGACAGGTTGTCAAGCCTTGTCACGCCTCACTGACTGACTTGACAGGTGACAACAATGCACCACATGTCAGAGTGTCACTCACTTGTCTACCTGTCAAGCTGTCACCTGTCAAGCTGACAGGTTGTCAAGCCTTGTCACGCCTCACTGACTGACTTGAGAGGTGACAACAATGCACCACATGTCAGAGTGTCACTCACTTGTCTACCTGTCAAGCTGTCACCTGTCAAGCTGACAGGTTGTCAAGCCTTGTCACGCCTCACTGACTGACTTGACAGGTGACAACAATGCACCACATGTCAGAGTGTCACTCACTTGTCTACCTGTCAAGCTGTCACCTGTCAAGCTGACAGGTTGTCAAGCCTTGTCACGCCTCACTGACTGACTTGACAGTCGACAACAATGCACCACATGTCAGAGTGTCACTCACTTGTCTACCTGTCAAGCTGTCACCTGTCAAGCTGACAGGTTGTCAAGCCTTGTCACGCCTCACTGACTGACTTGACAGGTGACAACAATGCACCACATGTCAGAGTGTCACTCACTTGTCTACCTGTCAAGCTGTCACCTGTCAAGCTGACAGGTTGTCAAGCCTTGTCACGCCTCACTGACTGACTTGACAGGTGACAACAATGCACCACATGTCAGAGTGTCACTCATTTGTCTACCTGTCAAGCTGACAGGTTGTCAAGCCTTGTCACGCCTCACTGACTGACTTGACAGGTGACAACAATGCACCACATGTCAGAGTGTCACTCACTTGTCTACCTGTCAAGCTGTCACCTGTCAAGCTGACAGGTTGTCAAGCCTTGTCACGCCTCACTGACTGACTTGAGAGTTGACAACAATGCACCAATGCAGTCAGAGTGTCACTCACTTGTCTACCTGTCAAGCTGTCACCTGTCAAGCTGACAGGTTGTCAAGCCTTGTCACGCCTCACTGACTGACTTGAGAGGTGACAACAATGCACCACATGTCAGAGTGTCACTCACTTGTCTACCTGTCAAGCTGTCACCTGTCAAGCTGACAGGTTGTCAAGCCTTGTCACGCCTCACTGACTGACTTGACAGGTGACAACAATGCACCACATGTCAGAGTGTCACTCACTTGTCTACCTGTCAAGCTGTCACCTGTCAAGCTGACAGGTTGTCAAGCCTTGTCACGCCTCACTGACTGACTTGACAGGTGACAACAATGCACCACATGTCAGAGTGTCACTCACTTGTCTACCTGTCAAGCTGTCACCTGTCAAGCTGACAGGTTGTCAAGCCTTGTCACGCCTCACTGACTGACTTGACAGGTGACAACAATGCACCACATGTCAGAGTGTCACTCACTTGTCTACCTGTCAAGCTGTCACCTGTCAAGCTGACAGGTTGTCAAGCCTTGTCACGCCTCACTGACTGACTTGACAGGTGACAACAATGCACCACATGTCAGAGTGTCACTCACTTGTCTACCTGTCAAGCTGTCACCTGTCAAGCTGACAGGTTGTCAAGCCTTGTCACGCCTCACTGACTGACTTGACAGGTGACAACAATGCACCACATGTCAGAGTGTCACTCACTTGTCTACCTGTCAAGCTGTCACCTGTCAAGCTGACAGGTTGTCAAGCCTTGTCACGCCTCACTGACTGACTTGACAGGTGACAACAATGCACCACATGTCAGAGTGTCACTCACTTGTCTACCTGTCAAGCTGTCACCTGTCAAGCTGACAGGTTGTCAAGCCTTGTCACGCCTCACTGACTGACTTGACAGGTGACAACAATGCACCACATGTCAGAGTGTCACTCACTTGTCTACCTGTCAAGCTGTCACCTGTCAAGCTGACAGGTTGTCAAGCCTTGTCACGCCTCACTGACTGACTTGACAGGTGACAACAATGCACCACATGTCAGAGTGTCACTCACTGTCTACCTGTCAAGCTGTCACCTGTCAAGCTGACAGGTTGTCAAGCCTTGTCACGCCTCACTGACTGACTTGACAGGTGACAACAATGCACCACATGTCAGAGTGTCACTCACTTGTCTACCTGTCAAGCTGTCACCTGTCAAGCTGACAGGTTGTCAAGCCTTGTCACGCCTCACTGACTGACTTGACAGGTGACAACAATGCACCACATGTCAGAGTGTCACTCACTTGTCTACCTGTCAAGCTGTCACCTGTCAAGCTGACAGGTTGTCAAGCCTTGTCACGCCTCACTGACTGACTTGACAGGTGACAACAATGCACCACATGTCAGAGTGTCACTCACTTGTCTACCTGTCAAGCTGTCACCTGTCAAGCTGACAGGTTGTCAAGCCTTGTCACGCCTCATGACTGACTTGACAGGTGACAACAATGCACCACATGTCAGAGTGTCACTCACTTGTCTACCTGTCAAGCTGTCACCTGTCAAGCTGACAGGTTGTCAAGCCTTGTCACGCCTCACTGACTGACTTGACAGGTGACAACAATGCACCACATGTCAGAGTGTCACTCTGTCTACCTGTCAAGCTGTCACCTGTCAAGCTGACAGGTTGTCAAGCCTTGTCACGCCTCACTGACTGACTTGACAGGTGACAACAATGCACCACATGTCAGAGTGTCACTCACTTGTCTACCTGTCAAGCTGTCACCTGTCAAGCTGACAGGTTGTCAAGCCTTGTCACGCCTCACTGACTGACTTGACAGGTGACAACAATGCACCACATGTCAGAGTGTCACTCACTTGTCTACCTGTCAAGCTGTCACCTGTCAAGCTGACAGGTTGTCAAGCCTTGTCACGCCTCACTGACTGACTTGACAGGTGACAACAATGCACCACATGTCAGAGTGTCACTCACTTGTCTACCTGTCAAGCTGTCACCTGTCAAGCTGACAGGTTGTCAAGCCTTGTCACGCCTCACTGACTGACTTGACAGGTGACAACAATGCACCACATGTCAGAGTGTCACTCACTTGTCTACCTGTCAAGCTGTCACCTGTCAAGCTGACAGGTTGTCAAGCCTTGTCACGCCTCACTGACTGACTTGACAGGTGACAACAATGCACCACATGTCAGAGTGTCACTCACTTGTCTACCTGTCAAGCTGTCACCTGTCAAGCTGACAGGTTGTCAAGCCTTGTCACGCCTCACTGACTGACTTGACAGGTGACAACAATGCACCACATGTCAGAGTGTCACTCACTTGTCTACCTGTCAAGCTGTCACCTGTCAAGCTGACAGGTTGTCAAGCCTTGTCACGCCTCACTGACTGACTTGACAGGTGACAACAATGCACCACATGTCAGAGTGTCACTCACTTGTCTACCTGTCAAGCTGTCACCTGTCAAGCTGACAGGTTGTCAAGCCTTGTCACGCCTCACTGACTGACTTGACAGGTGACAACAATGCACCACATGTCAGAGTGTCACTCACTTGTCTACCTGTCAAGCTGTCACCTGTCAAGCTGACAGGTTGTCAAGCCTTGTCACGCCTCACTGACTGACTTGACAGTAGACAACAATGCACCACATGTCAGAGTGTCACTCACTTGTCTACCTGTCAAGCTGTCACCTGTCAAGCTGACAGGTTGTCAAGCCTTGTCACGCCTCACTGACTGACTTGAGAGGTGACAACAATGCACCACATGTCAGAGTGTCACTCACTTGTCTACCTGTCAAGCTGTCACCTGTCAAGCTGACAGGTTGTCAAGCCTTGTCACGCCTCACTGACTGACTTGACAGGTGACAACAATGCACCACATGTCAGAGTGTCACTCACTTGTCTACCTGTCAAGCTGTCACCTGTCAAGCTGACAGGTTGTCAAGCCTTGTCACGCCTCACTGACTGACTTGACAGGTGACAACAATGCACCACATGTCAGAGTGTCACTCACTTGTCTACCTGTCAAGCTGTCACCTGTCAAGCTGACAGGTTGTCAAGCCTTGTCACGCCTCACTGACTGACTTGACAGGTGACAACAATGCACACATGTCAGAGTGTCACTCACTTGTCTACCTGTCAAGCTGTCACCTGTCAAGCTGACAGGTTGTCAAGCCTTGTCACGCCTCACTGACTTGACAGGTGACAACAATGCACCACATGTCAGAGTGTCACTCACTTGTCTACCTGTCAAGCTGTCACCTGTCAAGCTGACAGGTTGTCAAGCCTTGTCACGCCTCACTGACTGACTTGACAGGTGACAACAATGCACCACATGTCAGAGTGTCACTCACTTGTCTACCTGTCAAGCTGACAGGTTGTCAAGCCTTGTCACGCCTCACTGACTGACTTGACAGGTGACAACAATGCACCACATGTCAGAGTGTCACTCACTTGTCTACCTGTCAAGCTGTCACCTGTCAAGCTGACAGGTTGTCAAGCCTTGTCACGCCTCACTGACTGACTTGAGAGGTGACAACAATGCACCACATGTCAGAGTGTCACTCACTTGTCTACCTGTCAAGCTGTCACCTGTCAAGCTGACAGGTTGTCAAGCCTTGTCACGCCTCACTGACTGACTTGACAGGTGACAACAATGCACCACATGTCAGAGTGTCACTCACTTGTCTACCTGTCAAGCTGTCACCTGTCAAGCTGACAGGTTGTCAAGCCTTGTCACGCCTCACTGACTGACTTGACAGGTGACAACAATGCACCACATGTCAGAGTGTCACTCACTTGTCTACCTGTCAAGCTGTCACCTGTCAAGCTGACAGGTTGTCAAGCCTTGTCACGCCTCACTGACTGACTTGACAGGTGACAACAATGCACCACATGTCAGAGTGTCACTCACTTGTCTACCTGTCAAGCTGTCACCTGTCAAGCTGACAGGTTGTCAAGCCTTGTCACGCCTCACTGACTGACTTGACAGGTGACAACAATGCACCACATGTCAGAGTGTCACTCACTTGTCTACCTGTCAAGCTGTCACCTGTCAAGCTGACAGGTTGTCAAGCCTTGTCACGCCTCACTGACTGACTTGACAGGTGACAACAATGCACCACATGTCAGAGTGTCACTCACTTGTCTACCTGTCAAGCTGTCACCTGTCAAGCTGACAGGTTGTCAAGCCTTGTCACGCCTCACTGACTGACTTGACAGGTGACAACAATGCACCACATGTCAGAGTGTCACTCACTTGTCTACCTGTCAAGCTGTCACCTGTCAAGCTGACAGGTTGTCAAGCCTTGTCACGCCTCACTGACTGACTTGACAGGTGACAACAATGCACCACATGTCAGAGTGTCACTCACTTGTCTACCTGTCAAGCTGTCACCTGTCAAGCTGACAGGTTGTCAAGCCTTGTCACGCCTCACTGACTGACTTGACAGGTGACAACAATGCACCACATGTCAGAGTGTCACTCACTTGTCTACCTGTCAAGCTGTCACCTGTCAAGCTGACAGGTTGTCAAGCCTTGTCACGCCTCACTGACTGACTTGACAGGTGACAACAATGCACCACATGTCAGAGTGTCACTCACTTGTCTACCTGTCAAGCTGTCACCTGTCAAGCTGACAGGTTGTCAAGCCTTGTCACGCCTCACTGACTTGACAGGTGACAACAATGCACCACATGTCAGAGTGTCACTCACTTGTCTACCTGTCAAGCTGTCACCTGTCAAGCTGACAGGTTGTCAAGCCTTGTCACGCCTCACTGACTGACTTGACAGGTGACAACAATGCACCACATGTCAGAGTGTCACTCACTTGTCTACCTGTCAAGCTGTCACCTGTCAAGCTGACAGGTTGTCAAGCCTTGTCACGCCTCACTGACTGACTTGACAGGTGACAACAATGCACCACATGTCAGAGTGTCACTCACTTGTCTACCTGTCAAGCTGTCACCTGTCAAGCTGACAGGTTGTCAAGCCTTGTCACGCCTCACTGACTGACTTGACAGGTGACAACAATGCACCACATGTCAGAGTGTCACTCACTTGTCTACCTGTCAAGCTGTCACCTGTCAAGCTGACAGGTTGTCAAGCCTTGTCACGCCTCACTGACTGACTTGACAGGTGACAACAATGCACCACATGTCAGAGTGTCACTCACTTGTCTACCTGTCAAGCTGTCACCTGTCAAGCTGACAGGTTGTCAAGCCTTGTCACGCCTCACTGACTGACTTGACAGGTGACAACAATGCACCACATGTCAGAGTGTCACTCACTTGTCTACCTGTCAAGCTGTCACCTGTCAAGCTGACAGGTTGTCAAGCCTTGTCACGCCTCACTGACTGACTTGACAGGTGACAACAATGCACCACATGTCAGAGTGTCACTCACTTGTCTACCTGTCAAGCTGTCACCTGTCAAGCTGACAGGTTGTCAAGCCTTGTCACGCCTCACTGACTGACTTGACAGGTGACAACAATGCACCACATGTCAGAGTGTCACTCACTTGTCTACCTGTCAAGCTGTCACCTGTCAAGCTGACAGGTTGTCAAGCCTTGTCACGCCTCACTGACTGACTTGACAGTGACAACAATGCACCACATGTCAGAGTGTCACTCACTTGTCTACCTGTCAAGCTGTCACCTGTCAAGCTGACAGGTTGTCAAGCCTTGTCACGCCTCACTGACTGACTTGACAGGTGACAACAATGCACCACATGTCAGAGTGTCACTCACTTGTCTACCTGTCAAGCTGTCACCTGTCAAGCTGACAGGTTGTCAAGCCTTGTCACGCCTCACTGACTGACTTGACAGGTGACAACAATGCACCACATGTCAGAGTGTCACTCACTTGTCTACCTGTCAAGCTGTCACCTGTCAAGCTGACAGGTTGTCAAGCCTTGTCACGCCTCACTGACTGACTTGACAGGTGACAACAATGCACCACATGTCAGAGTGTCACTCACTTGTCTACCTGTCAAGCTGTCACCTGTCAAGCTGACAGGTTGTCAAGCCTTGTCACGCCTCACTGACTGACTTGACAGGTGACAACAATGCACCACATGTCAGAGTGTCACTCACTTGTCTACCTGTCAAGCTGTCACCTGTCAAGCTGACAGGTTGTCAAGCCTTGTCACGCCTCACTGACTGACTTGACAGGTGACAACAATGCACCACATGTCAGAGTGTCACTCACTTGTCTACCTGTCAAGCTGTCACCTGTCAAGCTGACAGGTTGTCAAGCCTTGTCACGCCTCACTGACTGACTTGACAGGTGACAACAATGCACCACATGTCAGAGTGTCACTCACTTGTCTACCTGTCAAGCTGTCACCTGTCAAGCTGACAGGTTGTCAAGCCTTGTCACGCCTCACTGACTGACTTGACAGGTGACAACAATGCACCACATGTCAGAGTGTCACTCACTTGTCTACCTGTCAAGCTGTCACCTGTCAAGCTGACAGGTTGTCAAGCCTTGTCACGCCTCACTGACTGACTTGACAGGTGACAACAATGCACCACATGTCAGAGTGTCACTCACTTGTCTACCTGTCAAGCTGTCACCTGTCAAGCTGACAGGTTGTCAAGCCTTGTCACGCCTCACTGACTGACTTGACAGGTGACAACAATGCACCACATGTCAGAGTGTCACTCACTTGTCTACCTGTCAAGCTGTCACCTGTCAAGCTGACAGGTTGTCAAGCCTTGTCACGCCTCACTGACTGACTTGACAGGTGACAACAATGCACCACATGTCAGAGTGTCACTCACTTGTCTACCTGTCAAGCTGTCCCCTGTCAAGCTGACAGGTTGTCAAGCCTTGTCACGCCTCACTGACTGACTTGACAGGTGACAACAATGCACCACATGTCAGAGTGTCACTCACTTGTCAAGCTGTCACCTGTCAAGCTGACAGGTTGTCAAGCCTTGTCACGCCTCACTGACTGACTTGACAGGTGACAACAATGCACCACATGTCAGAGTGTCACTCACTTGTCTACCTGTCAAGCTGTCACCTGTCAAGCTGACAGGTTGTCAAGCCTTGTCACGCCTCACTGACTGACTTGACAGGTGACAACAATGCACCACATGTCAGAGTGTCACTCACTTGTCTACCTGTCAAGCTGTCACCTGTCAAGCTGACAGGTTGTCAAGCCTTGTCACGCCTCACTGACTGACTTGACAGGTGACAACAATGCACCACATGTCAGAGTGTCACTCACTTGTCTACCTGTCAAGCTGTCACCTGTCAAGCTGACAGGTTGTCAAGCCTTGTCACGCCTCACTGACTGACTTGACAGGTGACAACAATGCACCACATGTCAGAGTGTCACTCACTTGTCTACCTGTCAAGCTGTCACCTGTCAAGCTGACAGGTTGTCAAGCCTTGTCACGCCTCACTGACTGACTTGACAGGTGACAACAATGCACCACATGTCAGAGTGTCACTCACTTGTCTACCTGTCAAGCTGTCACCTGTCAAGCTGACAGGTTGTCAAGCTTGTCACGCCTCACTGACTGACTTGACAGGTGACAACAATGCACCACATGTCAGAGTGTCACTCACTTGTCTACCTGTCAAGCTGTCACCTGTCAAGCTGACAGGTTGTCAAGCCTTGTCACGCCTCACTGACTGACTTGACAGGTGACAACAATGCACCACATGTCAGAGTGTCACTCACTTGTCTACCTGTCAAGCTGTCACCTGTCAAGCTGACAGGTTGTCAAGCCTTGTCACGCCTCACTGACTGACTTGACAGGTGACAACAATGCACCACATGTCAGAGTGTCACTCACTTGTCTACCTGTCAAGCTGTCACCTGTCAAGCTGACAGGTTGTCAAGCCTTGTCACGCCTCACTGACTGACTTGACAGGTGACAACAATGCACCACATGTCAGAGTGTCACTCACTTGTCTACCTGTCAAGCTGTCACCTGTCAAGCTGACAGGTTGTCAAGCCTTGTCACGCCTCACTGACTGACTTGACAGGTGACAACAATGCACCACATGTCAGAGTGTCACTCACTTGTCTACCTGTCAAGCTGTCACCTGTCAAGCTGACAGGTTGTCAAGCCTTGTCACGCCTCACTGACTGACTTGACAGGTGACAACAATGCACCACATGTCAGAGTGTCACTCACTTGTCTACCTGTCAAGCTGTCACCTGTCAAGCTGACAGGTTGTCAAGCCTTGTCACGCCTCACTGACTGACTTGACAGGTGACAACAATGCACCACATGTCAGAGTGTCACTCACTTGTCTACCTGTCAAGCTGTCACCTGTCAAGCTGACAGGTTGTCAAGCCTTGTCACGCCTCACTGACTGACTTGACAGGTGACAACAATGCACCACATGTCAGAGTGTCACTCACTTGTCTACCTGTCAAGCTGTCACCTGTCAAGCTGACAGGTTGTCAAGCCTTGTCACGCCTCACTGACTGACTTGACAGGTGACAACAATGCACCACATGTCAGAGTGTCACTCACTTGTCTACCTGTCAAGCTGTCACCTGTCAAGCTGACAGGTTGTCAAGCCTTGTCACGCCTCACTGACTGACTTGACAGGTGACAACAATGCACCACATGTCAGAGTGTCACTCACTTGTCTACCTGTCAAGCTGTCACCTGTCAAGCTGACAGGTTGTCAAGCCTTGTCACGCCTCACTGACTGACTTGACAGGTGAAACAATGCACCACATGTCAGAGTGTCACTCACTTGTCTACCTGTCAAGCTGTCACCTGTCAAGCTGACAGGTTGTCAAGCCTTGTCACGCCTCACTGACTGACTTGACAGGTGACAACAATGCACCACATGTCAGAGTGTCACTCACTTGTCTACCTGTCAAGCTGTCACCTGTCAAGCTGACAGGTTGTCAAGCCTTGTCACGCCTCACTGACTGACTTGACAGGTGACAACAATGCACCACATGTCAGAGTGTCACTCACTTGTCTACCTGTCAAGCTGTCACCTGTCAAGCTGACAGGTTGTCAAGCCTTGTCACGCCTCACTGACTGACTTGACAGGTGACAACAATGCACCACATGTCAGAGTGTCACTCACTTGTCTACCTGTCAAGCTGTCACCTGTCAAGCTGACAGGTTGTCAAGCCTTGTCACGCCTCACTGACTGACTTGACAGGTGACAACAATGCACCACATGTCAGAGTGTCACTCACTTGTCTACCTGTCAAGCTGTCACCTGTCAAGCTGACAGGTTGTCAAGCCTTGTCACGCCTCACTGACTGACTTGACAGGTGACAACAATGCACCACATGTCAGAGTGTCACTCACTTGTCTACCTGTCAAGCTGTCACCTGTCAAGCTGACAGGTTGTCAAGCCTTGTCACGCCTCACTGACTGACTTGACAGGTGACAACAATGCACCACATGTCAGAGTGTCACTCACTTGTCTACCTGTCAAGCTGTCACCTGTCAAGCTGACAGGTTGTCAAGCCTTGTCACGCCTCACTGACTGACTTGACAGGTGACAACAATGCACCACATGTCAGAGTGTCACTCACTTGTCTACCTGTCAAGCTGTCACCTGTCAAGCTGACAGGTTGTCAAGCCTTGTCACGCCTCACTGACTGACTTGACAGGTGACAACAATGCACCACATGTCAGAGTGTCACTCACTTGTCTACCTGTCAAGCTGTCACCTGTCAAGCTGACAGGTTGTCAAGCCTTGTCACGCCTCACTGACTGACTTGACAGGTGACAACAATGCACCACATGTCAGAGTGTCACTCACTTGTCTACCTGTCAAGCTGTCACCTGTCAAGCTGACAGGTTGTCAAGCCTTGTCACGCCTCACTGACTGACTTGACAGGTGACAACAATGCACCACATGTCAGAGTGTCACTCACTTGTCTACCTGTCAAGCTGTCACCTGTCAAGCTGACAGGTTGTCAAGCCTTGTCACGCCTCACTGACTGACTTGACAGGTGACAACAATGCACCACATGTCAGAGTGTCACTCACTTGTCTACCTCTCAAGCTGTCACCTGTCAAGCTGACAGGTTGTCAAGCCTTGTCACGCCTCACTGACTGACTTGACAGGTGACAACAATGCACCACATGTCAGAGTGTCACTCACTTGTCTACCTGTCAAGCTGTCACCTGTCAAGCTGACAGGTTGTCAAGCCTTGTCACGCCTCACTGACTGACTTGACAGGTGACAACAATGCACCACATGTCAGAGTGTCACTCACTTGTCTACCTGTCAAGCTGTCACCTGTCAAGCTGACAGGTTGTCAAGCCTTGTCACGCCTCACTGACTGACTTGACAGGTGACAACAATGCACCACATGTCAGAGTGTCACTCACTTGTCTACCTGTCAAGCTGTCACCTGTCAAGCTGACAGGTTGTCAAGCCTTGTCACGCCTCACTGACTGACTTGACAGGTGACAACAATGCACCACATGTCAGAGTGTCACTCACTTGTCTACCTGTCAAGCTGTCACCTGTCAAGCTGACAGGTTGTCAAGCCTTGTCACGCCTCACTGACTGACTTGACAGGTGACAACAATGCACCACATGTCAGAGTGTCACTCACTTGTCTACCTGTCAAGCTGTCACCTGTCAAGCTGACAGGTTGTCAAGCCTTGTCACGCCTCACTGACTGACTTGACAGGTGACAACAATGCACCACATGTCAGAGTGTCACTCACTTGTCTACCTGTCAAGCTGTCACCTGTCAAGCTGACAGGTTGTCAAGCCTTGTCACGCCTCACTGACTGACTTGACAGGTGACAACAATGCACCACATGTCAGAGTGTCACTCACTTGTCTACCTGTCAAGCTGTCACTGTCAAGCTGACAGGTTGTCAAGCCTTGTCACGCCTCACTGACTGACTTGACAGGTGACAACAATGCACCACATGTCAGAGTGTCACTCACTTGTCTACCTGTCAAGCTGTCACCTGTCAAGCTGACAGGTTGTCAAGCCTTGTCACGCCTCACTGACTGACTTGACAGGTGACAACAATGCACCACATGTCAGAGTGTCACTCACTTGTCTACCTGTCAAGCTGTCACCTGTCAAGCTGACAGGTTGTCAAGCCTTGTCACGCCTCACTGACTGACTTGACAGGTGACAACAATGCACCACATGTCAGAGTGTCACTCACTTGTCTACCTGTCAAGCTGTCACCTGTCAAGCTGACAGGTTGTCAAGCCTTGTCACGCCTCACTGACTGACTTGACAGGTGACAACAATGCACCACATGTCAGAGTGTCACTCACTTGTCTACCTGTCAAGCTGTCACCTGTCAAGCTGACAGGTTGTCAAGCCTTGTCACGCCTCACTGACTGACTTGACAGGTGACAACAATGCAACATGTCAGAGTGTCACTCACTTGTCTACCTGTCAAGCTGTCACCTGTCAAGCTGACAGGTTGTCAAGCCTTGTCACGCCTCACTGACTGACTTGACAGGTGACAACAATGCACCACATGTCAGAGTGTCACTCACTTGTCTACCTGTCAAGCTGTCACCTGTCAAGCTGACAGGTTGTCAAGCCTTGTCACGCCTCACTGACTGACTTGACAGGTGACAACAATGCACCACATGTCAGAGTGTCACTCACTTGTCTACCTGTCAAGCTGTCACCTGTCAAGCTGACAGGTTGTCAAGCCTTGTCACGCCTCACTGACTGACTTGACAGGTGACAACAATGCACCACATGTCAGAGTGTCACTCACTTGTCTACCTGTCAAGCTGTCACCTGTCAAGCTGACAGGTTGTCAAGCTTGTCACGCCTCACTGACTGACTTGACAGGTGACAACAATGCACCACATGTCAGAGTGTCACTCACTTGTCTACCTGTCAAGCTGTCACCTGTCAAGCTGACAGGTTGTCAAGCCTTGTCACGCCTCACTGACTGACTTGACAGGTGACAACAATGCACCACATGTCAGAGTGTCACTCACTGTCTACCTGTCAAGCTGTCACCTGTCAAGCTGACAGGTTGTCAAGCCTTGTCACGCCTCACTGACTGACTTGACAGGTGACAACAATGCACCACATGTCAGAGTGTCACTCACTTGTCTACCTGTCAAGCTGTCACCTGTCAAGCTGACAGGTTGTCAAGCCTTGTCACGCCTCACTGACTGACTTGACAGGTGACAACAATGCACCACATGTCAGAGTGTCACTCACTTGTCTACCTGTCAAGCTGTCACCTGTCAAGCTGACAGTGTGTCAAGCCTTGTCACGCCTCACTGACTGACTTGACAGGTGACAACAATGCACCACATGTCAGAGTGTCACTCACTTGTCTACCTGTCAAGCTGTCACCTGTCAAGCTGACAGGTTGTCAAGCCTTGTCACGCCTCACTGACTGACTTGACAGGTGACAACAATGCACCACATGTCAGAGTGTCACTCACTTGTCTACCTGTCAAGCTGTCACCTGTCAAGCTGACAGGTTGTCAAGCCTTGTCACGCCTCACTGACTGACTTGACAGGTGACAACAATGCACCACATGTCAGAGTGTCACTCACTTGTCTACCTGTCAAGCTGTCACCTGTCAAGCTGACAGGTTGTCAAGCCTTGTCACGCCTCACTGACTGACTTGACAGGTGACAACAATGCACCACATGTCAGAGTGTCACTCACTTGTCTACCTGTCAAGCTGTCACCTGTCAAGCTGACAGGTTGTCAAGCCTTGTCACGCCTCACTGACTGACTTGACAGGTGACAACAATGCACCACATGTCAGAGTGTCACTCACTTGTCTACCTGTCAAGCTGTCACCTGTCAAGCTGAGGGTTGTCAAGCCTTGTCACGCCTCACTGACTGACTTGACAGGTGACAACAATGCACCACATGTCAGAGTGTCACTCACTTGTCTACCTGTCAAGCTGTCACTGTCAAGCTGACAGGTTGTCAAGCCTTGTCACGCCTCACTGACTGACTTGACAGGTGACAACAATGCACCACATGTCAGAGTGTCACTCACTTGTCTACCTGTCAAGCTGTCACCTGTCAAGCTGACAGGTTGTCAAGCCTTGTCACGCCTCACTGACTGACTTGACAGGTGACAACAATGCACCACATGTCAGAGTGTCACTCACTTGTCTACCTGTCAAGCTGTCACCTGTCAAGCTGACAGGTTGTCAAGCCTTGTCACGCCTCACTGACTGACTTGACAGGTGACAACAATGCACCACATGTCAGAGTGTCACTCACTTGTCTACCTGTCAAGCTGTCACCTGTCAAGCTGACAGGTTGTCAAGCTTGTCACGCCTCGACTGACTTGATCAGGTGACAACAATGCACCACATGTCAGAGTGTCACTCACTTGTCTACCTGTCAAGCTGTCACCTGTCAAGCTGACAGGTTGTCAAGCCTTGTCACGCCTCACTGACTGACTTGACAGGTGACAACAATGCACCACATGTCAGAGTGTCACTCACTTGTCTACCTGTCAAGCTGTCACCTGTCAAGCTGACAGGTTGTCAAGCCTTGTCACGCCTCATGACTGACTTGACAGGTGACAACAATGCACCACATGTCAGAGTGTCACTCACTTGTCTACCTGTCAAGCTGTCACCTGTCAAGCTGAAGGTTGTCAAGCCTTGTCACGCCTCACTGACTGACTTGACAGGTGACAACAATGCACCACATGTCAGAGTGTCACTCACTTGTCTACCTGTCAAGCTGTCACCTGTCAAGCTGACAGGTTGTCAAGCCTTGTCACGCCTCACTGACTGACTTGACAGGTGACAACAATGCACCACATGTCAGAGTGTCACTCACTTGTCTACCTGTCAAGCTGTCACTGTCAAGCTGACAGGTTGTCAAGCCTTGTCACGCCTCACTGACTGACTTGACAGGTGACAACAATGCACCACATGTCAGAGTGTCACTCACTTGTCTACCTGTCAAGCTGTCACTGTCAAGCTGACAGGTTGTCAAGCCTTGTCACGCCTCACTGACTGACTTGACAGGTGACAACAATGCACCACATGTCAGAGTGTCACTCACTTGTCTACCTGTCAAGCTGTCACCTGTCAAGCTGACAGGTTGTCAAGCCTTGTCACGCCTCACTGACTGACTTGACAGGTGACAACAATGCACCACATGTCAGAGTGTCACTCACTTGTCTACCTGTCAAGCTGTCACCTGTCAAGCTGACAGGTTGTCAAGCCTTGTCACGCCTCACTGACTGACTTGACAGGTGACAACAATGCACCACATGTCAGAGTGTCACTCACTTGTCTACCTGTCAAGCTGTCACCTGTCAAGCTGACAGGTTGTCAAGCCTTGTCACGCCTCACTGACTGACTTGACAGGTGACAACAATGCACCACATGTCAGAGTGTCACTCACTTGTCTACCTGTCAAGCTGTCACTGTCAAGCTGACAGGTTGTCAAGCCTTGTCACGCCTCACTGACTGACTTGACAGGTGACAACAATGCACCACATGTCAGAGTGTCACTCACTTGTCTACCTGTCAAGCTGTCACCTGTCAAGCTGACAGGTTGTCAAGCCTTGTCACGCCTCACTGACTGACTTGAAGGTGACAACAATGCACCACATGTCAGAGTGTCACTCACTTGTCTACCTGTCAAGCTGTCACCTGTCAAGCTGACAGGTTGTCAAGCCTTGTCACGCCTCACTGACTGACTTGACAGGTGACAACAATGCACCACATGTCAGAGTGTCACTCACTGTTACCTGTCAAGCTGTCACCTGTCAAGCTGACAGGTTGTCAAGCTTGTCACGCCTCATGACTGACTTGACAGGTGACAACAATGCACCAATGTCTGAGTGTCACTCACTGTCACTGTCAAGCTTGTCACCTGTCAAGCTGACAGGTTGTCAAGCCTGTCACGCCTCATGACTG
>MRSW03000146.1:0-21139 GCA_001923025.3 Taenia multiceps | reverse complement strand
TCACTCACTTGTCTACTGTCAAGCTGTCACTGTCAAGCTGGACAGGTTGTCAAGCCTTGTCACGCTTCACTGACTGATTGACAGGTGACAACAATGCACCACATGTCAGAGTGTCACTCACTTGTCTACCTGTCAAGCTGTCACCTGTCAAGCTGACAGGTTGTCAAGCCTTGTACGCTCATGACTGACTTGACAGGTGAAACAATGCACCACATGTCAGAGTGTCATCCACTTGTCTACTGTCAAGCTGTCACTGTCAAGCTGACAGGTTGTCAAGCCTTGTCACGCCACTGACTGACTTGACAGGTGACAACAATGCACCACATGTCAGAGTGTCACTCACTTGTCTACCTGTCAAGCTGTCACTGTCAAGCTGACAGGTTGTCAAGCCTTGTCACGCCTCACTGACTGACTTGACAGGTGACAACAATGCACACACATGTCAGAGTGTCATCACTTGTCTACCTGTCAAGCTGTCACCTGTCAAGCTGACAGGTTGTCAAGCCTTGTCACGCCTCACTGACTGACTTGACAGGTGACAACAATGCACCACATGTCAGAGTGTCACTCACTTGTCTACCTGTCAAGCTGTCACCTGTCAAGCTGACAGGTTGTCAAGCCTTGTCACGCCTCACTGACTGACTTGACAGGTGACAATGCACCACATGTCAGAGTGTCACTCACTTGTCTACCTGTCAAGCTGTCACCTGTCAAGCTGACAGGTTGTCAAGCCTTGTCACGCCTCACTGACTGACTTGACAGGTGACAACAATGCACCACATGTCAGAGTGTCACTCACTTGTCTACCTGTCAAGCTGTCACCTGTCAAGCTGACAGGTTGTCAAGCCTTGTCACGCCTCACTGACTGACTTGACAGGTGACAACAATGCACCACATGTCAGAGTGTCACTCACTTGTCTACCTGTCAAGCTGTCACCTGTCAAGCTGACAGGTTGTCAAGCCTTGTCACGCCTCACTGACTGACTTGACAGGTGAAACAATGCACCACATGTCAGAGTGTCACTCACTTGTGTCACCTGTCAAGCTGACAGGTTGTCAAGCCTTGTCACGCCTCACTGACTGACTTGACAGGTGACAACAATGCACCACATGTCAGAGTGTCACTCACTTGTCTACCTGTCAAGCTGTCACCTGTCAAGCTGACAGGTTGTCAAGCCTTGTCACGCCTCACTGACTGACTTGACAGGTGACAACAATGCACCACATGTCAGAGTGTCACTCACTTGTCTACCTGTCAAGCTGTCACCTGTCAAGCTGACAGGTTGTCAAGCCTTGTCACGCCTCACTGACTGACTTGACAGGTGACAACAATGCACCACATGTCAGAGTGTCACTCACTTGTCTACCTGTCAAGCTGTCACCTGTCAAGCTGACAGGTTGTCAAGCCTTGTCACGCCTCACTGACTGACTTGACAGGTGACAACAATGCACCACATGTCAGAGTGTCACTCACTTGTCTACCTGTCAAGCTGTCACCTGTCAAGCTGACAGGTTGTCAAGCCTTGTCACGCCTCACTGACTGACTTGACAGGTGACAACAATGCACCACATGTCAGAGTGTCACTCACTTGTCTACCTGTCAAGCTGTCACCTGTCAAGCTGACAGGTTGTCAAGCCTTGTCACGCCTCACTGACTGACTTGACAGGTGACAACAATGCACCACATGTCAGAGTGTCACTCACTTGTCTACCTGTCAAGCTGTCACCTGTCAAGCTGACAGGTTGTCAAGCCTTGTCACGCCTCACTGACTGACTTGACAGGTGACAACAATGCACCACATGTCAGAGTGTCACTCACTTGTCTACCTGTCAAGCTGTCACCTGTCAAGCTGACAGGTTGTCAAGCCTTGTCACGCCTCACTGACTGACTTGACAGGTGACAACAATGCACCACATGTCAGAGTGTCACTCACTTGTCTACCTGTCAAGCTGTCACCTGTCAAGCTGACAGGTTGTCAAGCCTTGTCAAGCCTTGTGACACGCCTTGTCACATGACTGACTTGACAGGTGACAACTATGCACCACATGTCAGAGTGTCACTCACTTGTCTACCTCTCAAGCTGTCACCTGTCAAGCTGACAGGTTGTCAAGCCTTGTCACGCCTCACTGACTGACTTGACAGGTGACAACATGCACCACATGTCAGAGTGTCACTCACTTGTCTACTCTCAAGCTGTCACCTGTCAAGCTGACAGGTTGTCAAGCCTTGTCACGCCTCACTGACTGACTTGACAGGTGACAACTATGCACCACATGTCAGAGTGTCACTCACTTGTCTACCTCTCAAGCTGTCACCTGTCAAGCTGACAGGTTGTCAAGCCTTGTCACGCCTCACTGACTGACTTGACAGGTGACAACTATGCACCACATGTCAGAGTGTCACTCACTTGTCTACCTCTCAAGCTGTCACCTGTCAAGCTGACAGGTTGTCAAGCCTTGTCACGCCTCACTGACTGACTTGACAGGTGACAACTATGCACCACATGTCAGAGTGTCACTCACTTGTCTACCTCTCAAGCTGTCACCTGTCAAGCTGACAGGTTGTCAAGCCTTGTCACGCCTCACTGACTGACTTGACAGGTGACAACTATGCACCACATGTCAGAGTGTCACTCACTTGTCTACCTCTCAAGCTGTCACCTGTCAAGCTGACAGGTTGTCAAGCCTTGTCACGCCTCACTGACTGACTTGACAGGTGACAACAATGCACCACATGTCAGAGTGTCACTCACTTGTCTACCTCTCAAGCTGTCACCTGTCAAGCTGACAGGTTGTCAAGCCTTGTCACGCCTCACTGACTGACTTGACAGGTGACAACTATGCACCACATGTCAGAGTGTCACTCACTTGTCTACCTCTCAAGCTGTCACCTGTCAAGCTGACAGGTTGTCAAGCCTTGTCACGCCTCACTGACTGACTTGACAGGTGACAACTATGCACCACATGTCAGAGTGTCACTCACTTGTCTACCTTCAAGCTGTCACCTGTCAAGCTGACAGGTTGTCAAGCCTTGTCACGCCTCACTGACTGACTTGACAGGTGACAACAATGCACCACATGTCAGAGTGTCACTCACTTGTCTACCTCTCAAGCTGTCACCTGTCAAGCTGACAGGTTGTCAAGCCTTGTCACGCCTCACTGACTGACTTGACAGGTGACAACAATGCACCACATGTCAGAGTGTCACTCACTTGTCTACCTCTCAAGCTGTCACCTGTCAAGCTGACAGGTTGTCAAGCCTTGTCACGCCTCACTGACTGACTTGACAGGTGACAACAATGCACCACATGTCAGAGTGTCACTCACTTGTCTACCTCTCAAGCTGTCACCTGTCAAGCTGACAGGTTGTCAAGCCTTGTCACGCCTCACTGACTGACTTGACAGGTGACAACAATGCACCACATGTCAGAGTGTCACTCACTTGTCTACCTCTCAAGCTGTCACCTGTCAAGCTGACAGGTTGTCAAGCCTTGTCACGCCTCACTGACTGACTTGACAGGTGACAACTATGCACCACATGTCAGAGTGTCACTCACTTGTCTACCTCTCAAGCTGTCACCTGTCAAGCTGACAGGTTGTCAAGCCTTGTCACGCCTCACTGACTGACTTGACAGGTGACAACTATGCACCACATGTCAGAGTGTCACTCACTTGTCTACCTCTCAAGCTGTCACCTGTCAAGCTGACAGGTTGTCAAGCCTTGTCACGCCTCACTGACTGACTTGACAGGTGACAACTATGCACCACATGTCAGAGTGTCACTCACTTGTCTACCTCTCAAGCTGTCACCTGTCAAGCTGACAGGTTGTCAAGCCTTGTCACGCCTCACTGACTGACTTGACAGGTGACACTTGACAGGTGACAACAATGCACCACATGTCAGAGTGTCACTCACTTGTCTACCTGTCAAGCTGTCACCTGTCAAGCTGACAGGTTGTCAAGCCTTGTCACGCCTCACTGACTGACTTGACAGGTGACAACAATGCACCACATGTCAGAGTGTCACTCACTTGTCTACCTGTCAAGCTGTCACCTGTCAAGCTGACAGGTTGTCAAGCCTTGTCACGCCTCACTGACTGACTTGACAGGTGACAACAATGCACCACATGTCAGAGTGTCACTCACTTGTCTACCTGTCAAGCTGTCACCTGTCAAGCTGACAGGTTGTCAAGCCTTGTCACGCCTCACTGACTGACTTGACAGGTGACAACAATGCACCACATGTCAGAGTGTCACTCACTTGTCTACCTGTCAAGCTGTCACCTGTCAAGCTGACAGGTTGTCAAGCCTTGTCACGCCTCACTGACTGACTTGACAGGTGACAACAATGCACCACATGTCAGAGTGTCACTCACTTGTCTACCTGTCAAGCTGTCACCTGTCAAGCTGACAGGTTGTCAAGCCTTGTCACGCCTCACTGACTGACTTGACAGGTGACAACAATGCACCACATGTCAGAGTGTCACTCACTTGTCTACCTGTCAAGCTGTCACCTGTCAAGCTGACAGGTTGTCAAGCCTTGTCACGCCTCACTGACTGACTTGACAGGTGACAACAATGCACCACATGTCAGAGTGTCACTCACTTGTCTACCTCTCAAGCTGTCACCTGTCAAGCTGACAGGTTGTCAAGCCTTGTCACGCCTCACTGACTGACTTGACAGGTGACAACAATGCACCACATGTCAGAGTGTCACTCACTTGTCTACCTCTCAAGCTGTCACCTGTCAAGCTGACAGGTTGTCAAGCCTTGTCACGCCTCACTGACTGACTTGACAGGTGACAACAATGCACCACATGTCAGAGTGTCACTCACTTGTCTACCTGTCAAGCTGTCACCTGTCAAGCTGACAGGTTGTCAAGCCTTGTCACGCCTCACTGACTGACTTGACAGGTGACAACAATGCACCACATGTCAGAGTGTCACTCACTTGTCTACCTGTCAAGCTGTCACCTGTCAAGCTGACAGGTTGTCAAGCCTTGTCACGCCTCACTGACTGACTTGACAGGTGACAACAATGCACCACATGTCAGAGTGTCACTCACTTGTCTACCTCTCAAGCTGTCACCTGTCAAGCTGACAGGTTGTCAAGCCTTGTCACGCCTCACTGACTGACTTGACAGGTGACAACAATGCACCACATGTCAGAGTGTCACTCACTTGTCTACCTCTCAAGCTGTCACCTGTCAAGCTGACAGGTTGTCAAGCCTTGTCACGCCTCACTGACTGACTTGACAGGTGACAACAATGCACCACATGTCAGAGTGTCACTCACTTGTCTACCTCTCAAGCTGTCACCTGTCAAGCTGACAGGTTGTCAAGCCTTGTCACGCCTCACTGACTGACTTGACAGGTGACAACAATGCACCACATGTCAGAGTGTCACTCACTTGTCTACCTCTCAAGCTGTCACCTGTCAAGCTGACAGGTTGTCAAGCCTTGTCACGCCTCACTGACTGACTTGACAGGTGACAACAATGCACCACATGTCAGAGTGTCACTCACTTGTCTACCTCTCAAGCTGTCACCTGTCAAGCTGACAGGTTGTCAAGCCTTGTCACGCCTCACTGACTGACTTGACAGGTGACAACAATGCACCACATGTCAGAGTGTCACTCACTTGTCTACCTCTCAAGCTGTCACCTGTCAAGCTGACAGGTTGTCAAGCCTTGTCACGCCTCACTGACTGACTTGACAGGTGACAACTATGCACCACATGTCAGAGTGTCACTCACTTGTCTACCTGTCAAGCTGTCACCTGTCAAGCTGACAGGTTGTCAAGCCTTGTCACGCCTCACTGACTGACTTGACAGGTGACAACAATGCACCACATGTCAGAGTGTCACTCACTTGTCTACCTCTCAAGCTGTCACCTGTCAAGCTGACAGGTTGTCAAGCCTTGTCACGCCTCACTGACTGACTTGACAGGTGACAACTATGCACCACATGTCAGAGTGTCACTCACTTGTCTACCTCTCAAGCTGTCACCTGTCAAGCTGACAGGTTGTCAAGCCTTGTCACGCCTCACTGACTGACTTGACAGGTGACAACAATGCACCACATGTCAGAGTGTCACTCACTTGTCTACCTCTCAAGCTGTCACCTGTCAAGCTGACAGGTTGTCAAGCCTTGTCACGCCTCACTGACTGACTTGACAGGTGACAACAATGCACCACATGTCAGAGTGTCACTCACTTGTCTACCTCTCAAGCTGTCACCTGTCAAGCTGACAGGTTGTCAAGCCTTGTCACGCCTCACTGACTGACTTGACAGGTGACAACAATGCACCACATGTCAGAGTGTCACTCACTTGTCTACCTCTCAAGCTGTCACCTGTCAAGCTGACAGGTTGTCAAGCCTTGTCACGCCTCACTGACTGACTTGACAGGTGACAACAATGCACCACATGTCAGAGTGTCACTCACTTGTCTACCTCTCAAGCTGTCACCTGTCAAGCTGACAGGTTGTCAAGCCTTGTCACGCCTCACTGACTGACTTGACAGGTGACAACAATGCACCACATGTCAGAGTGTCACTCACTTGTCTACCTCTCAAGCTGTCACCTGTCAAGCTGACAGGTTGTCAAGCCTTGTCACGCCTCACTGACTGACTTGACAGGTGACAACAATGCACCACATGTCAGAGTGTCACTCACTTGTCTACCTCTCAAGCTGTCACCTGTCAAGCTGACAGGTTGTCAAGCCTTGTCACGCCTCACTGACTGACTTGACAGGTGACAACAATGCACCACATGTCAGAGTGTCACTCACTTGTCTACCTCTCAAGCTGTCACCTGTCAAGCTGACAGGTTGTCAAGCCTTGTCACGCCTCACTGACTGACTTGACAGGTGACAACAATGCACCACATGTCAGAGTGTCACTCACTTGTCTACCTCTCAAGCTGTCACCTGTCAAGCTGACAGGTTGTCAAGCCTTGTCACGCCTCACTGACTGACTTGACAGGTGACAACAATGCACCACATGTCAGAGTGTCACTCACTTGTCTACCTCTCAAGCTGTCACCTGTCAAGCTGACAGGTTGTCAAGCCTTGTCACGCCTCACTGACTGACTTGACAGGTGACAACAATGCACCACATGTCAGAGTGTCACTCACTTGTCTACCTGTCAAGCTGTCACCTGTCAAGCTGACAGGTTGTCAAGCCTTGTCACGCCTCACTGACTGACTTGACAGGTGACAACAATGCACCACATGTCAGAGTGTCACTCACTTGTCTACCTCTCAAGCTGTCACCTGTCAAGCTGACAGGTTGTCAAGCCTTGTCACGCCTCACTGACTGACTTGACAGGTGACAACAATGCACCACATGTCAGAGTGTCACTCACTTGTCTACCTGTCAAGCTGTCACCTGTCAAGCTGACAGGTTGTCAAGCCTTGTCACGCCTCACTGACTGACTTGACAGGTGACAACAATGCACCACATGTCAGAGTGTCACTCACTTGTCTACCTGTCAAGCTGTCACCTGTCAAGCTGACAGGTTGTCAAGCCTTGTCACGCCTCACTGACTGACTTGACAGGTGACAACAATGCACCACATGTCAGAGTGTCACTCACTTGTCTACCTCTCAAGCTGTCACCTGTCAAGCTGACAGGTTGTCAAGCCTTGTCACGCCTCACTGACTGACTTGACAGGTGACAACAATGCACCACATGTCAGAGTGTCACTCACTTGTCTACCTCTCAAGCTGTCACCTGTCAAGCTGACAGGTTGTCAAGCCTTGTCACGCCTCACTGACTGACTTGACAGGTGACAACAATGCACCACATGTCAGAGTGTCACTCACTTGTCTACCTCTCAAGCTGTCACCTGTCAAGCTGACAGGTTGTCAAGCCTTGTCACGCCTCACTGACTGACTTGACAGGTGACAACAATGCACCACATGTCAGAGTGTCACTCACTTGTCTACCTCTCAAGCTGTCACCTGTCAAGCTGACAGGTTGTCAAGCCTTGTCACGCCTCACTGACTGACTTGACAGGTGACAACAATGCACCACATGTCAGAGTGTCACTCACTTGTCTACCTCTCAAGCTGTCACCTGTCAAGCTGACAGGTTGTCAAGCCTTGTCACGCCTCACTGACTGACTTGACAGGTGACAACAATGCACCACATGTCAGAGTGTCACTCACTTGTCTACCTCTCAAGCTGTCACCTGTCAAGCTGACAGGTTGTCAAGCCTTGTCACGCCTCACTGACTGACTTGACAGGTGACAACAATGCACCACATGTCAGAGTGTCACTCACTTGTCTACCTCTCAAGCTGTCACCTGTCAAGCTGACAGGTTGTCAAGCCTTGTCACGCCTCACTGACTGACTTGACAGGTGACAACAATGCACCACATGTCAGAGTGTCACTCACTTGTCTACCTCTCAAGCTGTCACCTGTCAAGCTGACAGGTTGTCAAGCCTTGTCACGCCTCACTGACTGACTTGACAGGTGACAACAATGCACCACATGTCAGAGTGTCACTCACTTGTCTACCTCTCAAGCTGTCACCTGTCAAGCTGACAGGTTGTCAAGCCTTGTCACGCCTCACTGACTGACTTGACAGGTGACAACAATGCACCACATGTCAGAGTGTCACTCACTTGTCTACCTCTCAAGCTGTCACCTGTCAAGCTGACAGGTTGTCAAGCCTTGTCACGCCTCACTGACTGACTTGACAGGTGACAACAATGCACCACATGTCAGAGTGTCACTCACTTGTCTACCTCTCAAGCTGTCACCTGTCAAGCTGACAGGTTGTCAAGCCTTGTCACGCCTCACTGACTGACTTGACAGGTGACAACTATGCACCACATGTCAGAGTGTCACTCACTTGTCTACCTGTCAAGCTGTCACCTGTCAAGCTGACAGGTTGTCAAGCCTTGTCACGCCTCACTGACTGACTTGACAGGTGACAACAATGCACCACATGTCAGAGTGTCACTCACTTGTCTACCTCTCAAGCTGTCACCTGTCAAGCTGACAGGTTGTCAAGCCTTGTCACGCCTCACTGACTGACTTGACAGGTGACAACAATGCACCACATGTCAGAGTGTCACTCACTTGTCTACCTGTCAAGCTGTCACCTGTCAAGCTGACAGGTTGTCAAGCCTTGTCACGCCTCACTGACTGACTTGACAGGTGACAACAATGCACCACATGTCAGAGTGTCACTCACTTGTCTACCTCTCAAGCTGTCACCTGTCAAGCTGACAGGTTGTCAAGCCTTGTCACGCCTCACTGACTGACTTGACAGGTGACAACAATGCACCACATGTCAGAGTGTCACTCACTTGTCTACCTCTCAAGCTGTCACCTGTCAAGCTGACAGGTTGTCAAGCCTTGTCACGCCTCACTGACTGACTTGACAGGTGACAACAATGCACCACATGTCAGAGTGTCACTCACTTGTCTACCTGTCAAGCTGTCACCTGTCAAGCTGACAGGTTGTCAAGCCTTGTCACGCCTCACTGACTGACTTGACAGGTGACAACAATGCACCACATGTCAGAGTGTCACTCACTTGTCTACCTCTCAAGCTGTCACCTGTCAAGCTGACAGGTTGTCAAGCCTTGTCACGCCTCACTGACTGACTTGACAGGTGACAACAATGCACCACATGTCAGAGTGTCACTCACTTGTCTACCTGTCAAGCTGTCACCTGTCAAGCTGACAGGTTGTCAAGCCTTGTCACGCCTCACTGACTGACTTGACAGGTGACAACAATGCACCACATGTCAGAGTGTCACTCACTTGTCTACCTGTCAAGCTGTCACCTGTCAAGCTGACAGGTTGTCAAGCCTTGTCACGCCTCACTGACTGACTTGACAGGTGACAACAATGCACCACATGTCAGAGTGTCACTCACTTGTCTACCTCTCAAGCTGTCACCTGTCAAGCTGACAGGTTGTCAAGCCTTGTCACGCCTCACTGACTGACTTGACAGGTGACAACAATGCACCACATGTCAGAGTGTCACTCACTTGTCTACCTCTCAAGCTGTCACCTGTCAAGCTGACAGGTTGTCAAGCCTTGTCACGCCTCACTGACTGACTTGACAGGTGACAACAATGCACCACATGTCAGAGTGTCACTCACTTGTCTACCTCTCAAGCTGTCACCTGTCAAGCTGACAGGTTGTCAAGCCTTGTCACGCCTCACTGACTGACTTGACAGGTGACAACAATGCACCACATGTCAGAGTGTCACTCACTTGTCTACCTGTCAAGCTGTCACCTGTCAAGCTGACAGGTTGTCAAGCCTTGTCACGCCTCACTGACTGACTTGACAGGTGACAACAATGCACCACATGTCAGAGTGTCACTCACTTGTCTACCTCTCAAGCTGTCACCTGTCAAGCTGACAGGTTGTCAAGCCTTGTCACGCCTCACTGACTGACTTGACAGGTGACAACAATGCACCACATGTCAGAGTGTCACTCACTTGTCTACCTCTCAAGCTGTCACCTGTCAAGCTGACAGGTTGTCAAGCCTTGTCACGCCTCACTGACTGACTTGACAGGTGACAACAATGCACCACATGTCAGAGTGTCACTCACTTGTCTACCTCTCAAGCTGTCACCTGTCAAGCTGACAGGTTGTCAAGCCTTGTCACGCCTCACTGACTGACTTGACAGGTGACAACAATGCACCACATGTCAGAGTGTCACTCACTTGTCTACCTCTCAAGCTGTCACCTGTCAAGCTGACAGGTTGTCAAGCCTTGTCACGCCTCACTGACTGACTTGACAGGTGACAACAATGCACCACATGTCAGAGTGTCACTCACTTGTCTACCTCTCAAGCTGTCACCTGTCAAGCTGACAGGTTGTCAAGCCTTGTCACGCCTCACTGACTGACTTGACAGGTGACAACAATGCACCACATGTCAGAGTGTCACTCACTTGTCTACCTCTCAAGCTGTCACCTGTCAAGCTGACAGGTTGTCAAGCCTTGTCACGCCTCACTGACTGACTTGACAGGTGACAACAATGCACCACATGTCAGAGTGTCACTCACTTGTCTACCTGTCAAGCTGTCACCTGTCAAGCTGACAGGTTGTCAAGCCTTGTCACGCCTCACTGACTGACTTGACAGGTGACAACAATGCACCACATGTCAGAGTGTCACTCACTTGTCTACCTGTCAAGCTGTCACCTGTCAAGCTGACAGGTTGTCAAGCCTTGTCACGCCTCACTGACTGACTTGACAGGTGACAACAATGCACCACATGTCAGAGTGTCACTCACTTGTCTACCTCTCAAGCTGTCACCTGTCAAGCTGACAGGTTGTCAAGCCTTGTCACGCCTCACTGACTGACTTGACAGGTGACAACAATGCACCACATGTCAGAGTGTCACTCACTTGTCTACCTCTCAAGCTGTCACCTGTCAAGCTGACAGGTTGTCAAGCCTTGTCACGCCTCACTGACTGACTTGACAGGTGACAACAATGCACCACATGTCAGAGTGTCACTCACTTGTCTACCTCTCAAGCTGTCACCTGTCAAGCTGACAGGTTGTCAAGCCTTGTCACGCCTCACTGACTGACTTGACAGGTGACAACAATGCACCACATGTCAGAGTGTCACTCACTTGTCTACCTGTCAAGCTGTCACCTGTCAAGCTGACAGGTTGTCAAGCCTTGTCACGCCTCACTGACTGACTTGACAGGTGACAACAATGCACCACATGTCAGAGTGTCACTCACTTGTCTACCTCTCAAGCTGTCACCTGTCAAGCTGACAGGTTGTCAAGCCTTGTCACGCCTCACTGACTGACTTGACAGGTGACAACAATGCACCACATGTCAGAGTGTCACTCACTTGTCTACCTCTCAAGCTGTCACCTGTCAAGCTGACAGGTTGTCAAGCCTTGTCACGCCTCACTGACTGACTTGACAGGTGACAACAATGCACCACATGTCAGAGTGTCACTCACTTGTCTACCTGTCAAGCTGTCACCTGTCAAGCTGACAGGTTGTCAAGCCTTGTCACGCCTCACTGACTGACTTGACAGGTGACAACAATGCACCACATGTCAGAGTGTCACTCACTTGTCTACCTCTCAAGCTGTCACCTGTCAAGCTGACAGGTTGTCAAGCCTTGTCACGCCTCACTGACTGACTTGACAGGTGACAACAATGCACCACATGTCAGAGTGTCACTCACTTGTCTACCTCTCAAGCTGTCACCTGTCAAGCTGACAGGTTGTCAAGCCTTGTCACGCCTCACTGACTGACTTGACAGGTGACAACAATGCACCACATGTCAGAGTGTCACTCACTTGTCTACCTGTCAAGCTGTCACCTGTCAAGCTGACAGGTTGTCAAGCCTTGTCACGCCTCACTGACTGACTTGACAGGTGACAACAATGCACCACATGTCAGAGTGTCACTCACTTGTCTACCTGTCAAGCTGTCACCTGTCAAGCTGACAGGTTGTCAAGCCTTGTCACGCCTCACTGACTGACTTGACAGGTGACAACAATGCACCACATGTCAGAGTGTCACTCACTTGTCTACCTCTCAAGCTGTCACCTGTCAAGCTGACAGGTTGTCAAGCCTTGTCACGCCTCACTGACTGACTTGACAGGTGACAACAATGCACCACATGTCAGAGTGTCACTCACTTGTCTACCTCTCAAGCTGTCACCTGTCAAGCTGACAGGTTGTCAAGCCTTGTCACGCCTCACTGACTGACTTGACAGGTGACAACAATGCACCACATGTCAGAGTGTCACTCACTTGTCTACCTCTCAAGCTGTCACCTGTCAAGCTGACAGGTTGTCAAGCCTTGTCACGCCTCACTGACTGACTTGACAGGTGACAACAATGCACCACATGTCAGAGTGTCACTCACTTGTCTACCTCTCAAGCTGTCACCTGTCAAGCTGACAGGTTGTCAAGCCTTGTCACGCCTCACTGACTGACTTGACAGGTGACAACAATGCACCACATGTCAGAGTGTCACTCACTTGTCTACCTCTCAAGCTGTCACCTGTCAAGCTGACAGGTTGTCAAGCCTTGTCACGCCTCACTGACTGACTTGACAGGTGACAACAATGCACCACATGTCAGAGTGTCACTCACTTGTCTACCTCTCAAGCTGTCACCTGTCAAGCTGACAGGTTGTCAAGCCTTGTCACGCCTCACTGACTGACTTGACAGGTGACAACAATGCACCACATGTCAGAGTGTCACTCACTTGTCTACCTCTCAAGCTGTCACCTGTCAAGCTGACAGGTTGTCAAGCCTTGTCACGCCTCACTGACTGACTTGACAGGTGACAACAATGCACCACATGTCAGAGTGTCACTCACTTGTCTACCTCTCAAGCTGTCACCTGTCAAGCTGACAGGTTGTCAAGCCTTGTCACGCCTCACTGACTGACTTGACAGGTGACAACTATGCACCACATGTCAGAGTGTCACTCACTTGTCTACCTCTCAAGCTGTCACCTGTCAAGCTGACAGGTTGTCAAGCCTTGTCACGCCTCACTGACTGACTTGACAGGTGACAACAATGCACCACATGTCAGAGTGTCACTCACTTGTCTACCTGTCAAGCTGTCACCTGTCAAGCTGACAGGTTGTCAAGCCTTGTCACGCCTCACTGACTGACTTGACAGGTGACAACAATGCACCACATGTCAGAGTGTCACTCACTTGTCTACCTCTCAAGCTGTCACCTGTCAAGCTGACAGGTTGTCAAGCCTTGTCACGCCTCACTGACTGACTTGACAGGTGACAACAATGCACCACATGTCAGAGTGTCACTCACTTGTCTACCTCTCAAGCTGTCACCTGTCAAGCTGACAGGTTGTCAAGCCTTGTCACGCCTCACTGACTGACTTGACAGGTGACAACAATGCACCACATGTCAGAGTGTCACTCACTTGTCTACCTGTCAAGCTGTCACCTGTCAAGCTGACAGGTTGTCAAGCCTTGTCACGCCTCACTGACTGACTTGACAGGTGACAACTATGCACCACATGTCAGAGTGTCACTCACTTGTCTACCTCTCAAGCTGTCACCTGTCAAGCTGACAGGTTGTCAAGCCTTGTCACGCCTCACTGACTGACTTGACAGGTGACAACAATGCACCACATGTCAGAGTGTCACTCACTTGTCTACCTGTCAAGCTGTCACCTGTCAAGCTGACAGGTTGTCAAGCCTTGTCACGCCTCACTGACTGACTTGACAGGTGACAACAATGCACCACATGTCAGAGTGTCACTCACTTGTCTACCTGTCAAGCTGTCACCTGTCAAGCTGACAGGTTGTCAAGCCTTGTCACGCCTCACTGACTGACTTGACAGGTGACAACAATGCACCACATGTCAGAGTGTCACTCACTTGTCTACCTCTCAAGCTGTCACCTGTCAAGCTGACAGGTTGTCAAGCCTTGTCACGCCTCACTGACTGACTTGACAGGTGACAACAATGCACCACATGTCAGAGTGTCACTCACTTGTCTACCTCTCAAGCTGTCACCTGTCAAGCTGACAGGTTGTCAAGCCTTGTCACGCCTCACTGACTGACTTGACAGGTGACAACAATGCACCACATGTCAGAGTGTCACTCACTTGTCTACCTCTCAAGCTGTCACCTGTCAAGCTGACAGGTTGTCAAGCCTTGTCACGCCTCACTGACTGACTTGACAGGTGACAACAATGCACCACATGTCAGAGTGTCACTCACTTGTCTACCTCTCAAGCTGTCACCTGTCAAGCTGACAGGTTGTCAAGCCTTGTCACGCCTCACTGACTGACTTGACAGGTGACAACAATGCACCACATGTCAGAGTGTCACTCACTTGTCTACCTCTCAAGCTGTCACCTGTCAAGCTGACAGGTTGTCAAGCCTTGTCACGCCTCACTGACTGACTTGACAGGTGACAACAATGCACCACATGTCAGAGTGTCACTCACTTGTCTACCTCTCAAGCTGTCACCTGTCAAGCTGACAGGTTGTCAAGCCTTGTCACGCCTCACTGACTGACTTGACAGGTGACAACAATGCACCACATGTCAGAGTGTCACTCACTTGTCTACCTCTCAAGCTGTCACCTGTCAAGCTGACAGGTTGTCAAGCCTTGTCACGCCTCACTGACTGACTTGACAGGTGACAACAATGCACCACATGTCAGAGTGTCACTCACTTGTCTACCTCTCAAGCTGTCACCTGTCAAGCTGACAGGTTGTCAAGCCTTGTCACGCCTCACTGACTGACTTGACAGGTGACAACAATGCACCACATGTCAGAGTGTCACTCACTTGTCTACCTCTCAAGCTGTCACCTGTCAAGCTGACAGGTTGTCAAGCCTTGTCACGCCTCACTGACTGACTTGACAGGTGACAACAATGCACCACATGTCAGAGTGTCACTCACTTGTCTACCTGTCAAGCTGTCACCTGTCAAGCTGACAGGTTGTCAAGCCTTGTCACGCCTCACTGACTGACTTGACAGGTGACAACAATGCACCACATGTCAGAGTGTCACTCACTTGTCTACCTGTCAAGCTGTCACCTGTCAAGCTGACAGGTTGTCAAGCCTTGTCACGCCTCACTGACTGACTTGACAGGTGACAACAATGCACCACATGTCAGAGTGTCACTCACTTGTCTACCTCTCAAGCTGTCACCTGTCAAGCTGACAGGTTGTCAAGCCTTGTCACGCCTCACTGACTGACTTGACAGGTGACAACAATGCACCACATGTCAGAGTGTCACTCACTTGTCTACCTCTCAAGCTGTCACCTGTCAAGCTGACAGGTTGTCAAGCCTTGTCACGCCTCACTGACTGACTTGACAGGTGACAACAATGCACCACATGTCAGAGTGTCACTCACTTGTCTACCTCTCAAGCTGTCACCTGTCAAGCTGACAGGTTGTCAAGCCTTGTCACGCCTCACTGACTGACTTGACAGGTGACAACAATGCACCACATGTCAGAGTGTCACTCACTTGTCTACCTCTCAAGCTGTCACCTGTCAAGCTGACAGGTTGTCAAGCCTTGTCACGCCTCACTGACTGACTTGACAGGTGACAACAATGCACCACATGTCAGAGTGTCACTCACTTGTCTACCTGTCAAGCTGTCACCTGTCAAGCTGACAGGTTGTCAAGCCTTGTCACGCCTCACTGACTGACTTGACAGGTGACAACAATGCACCACATGTCAGAGTGTCACTCACTTGTCTACCTCTCAAGCTGTCACCTGTCAAGCTGACAGGTTGTCAAGCCTTGTCACGCCTCACTGACTGACTTGACAGGTGACAACAATGCACCACATGTCAGAGTGTCACTCACTTGTCTACCTGTCAAGCTGTCACCTGTCAAGCTGACAGGTTGTCAAGCCTTGTCACGCCTCACTGACTGACTTGACAGGTGACAACAATGCACCACATGTCAGAGTGTCACTCACTTGTCTACCTCTCAAGCTGTCACCTGTCAAGCTGACAGGTTGTCAAGCCTTGTCACGCCTCACTGACTGACTTGACAGGTGACAACAATGCACCACATGTCAGAGTGTCACTCACTTGTCTACCTGTCAAGCTGTCACCTGTCAAGCTGACAGGTTGTCAAGCCTTGTCACGCCTCACTGACTGACTTGACAGGTGACAACAATGCACCACATGTCAGAGTGTCACTCACTTGTCTACCTCTCAAGCTGTCACCTGTCAAGCTGACAGGTTGTCAAGCCTTGTCACGCCTCACTGACTGACTTGACAGGTGACAACAATGCACCACATGTCAGAGTGTCACTCACTTGTCTACCTCTCAAGCTGTCACCTGTCAAGCTGACAGGTTGTCAAGCCTTGTCACGCCTCACTGACTGACTTGACAGGTGACAACAATGCACCACATGTCAGAGTGTCACTCACTTGTCTACCTTCAAGCTGTCACCTGTCAAGCTGACAGGTTGTCAAGCCTTGTCACGCCTCACTGACTGACTTGACAGGTGACAACAATGCACCACATGTCAGAGTGTCACTCACTTGTCTACCTGTCAAGCTGTCACCTGTCAAGCTGACAGGTTGTCAAGCCTTGTCACGCCTCACTGACTGACTTGACAGGTGACAACAATGCACCACATGTCAGAGTGTCACTCACTTGTCTACCTGTCAAGCTGTCACCTGTCAAGCTGACAGGTTGTCAAGCCTTGTCACGCCTCACTGACTGACTTGACAGGTGACAACAATGCACCACATGTCAGAGTGTCACTCACTTGTCTACCTCTCAAGCTGTCACCTGTCAAGCTGACAGGTTGTCAAGCCTTGTCACGCCTCACTGACTGACTTGACAGGTGACAACAATGCACCACATGTCAGAGTGTCACTCACTTGTCTACCTGTCAAGCTGTCACCTGTCAAGCTGACAGGTTGTCAAGCCTTGTCACGCCTCACTGACTGACTTGACAGGTGACAACAATGCACCACATGTCAGAGTGTCACTCACTTGTCTACCTGTCAAGCTGTCACCTGTCAAGCTGACAGGTTGTCAAGCCTTGTCACGCCTCACTGACTGACTTGACAGGTGACAACAATGCACCACATGTCAGAGTGTCACTCACTTGTCTACCTCTCAAGCTGTCACCTGTCAAGCTGACAGGTTGTCAAGCCTTGTCACGCCTCACTGACTGACTTGACAGGTGACAACAATGCACCACATGTCAGAGTGTCACTCACTTGTCTACCTGTCAAGCTGTCACCTGTCAAGCTGACAGGTTGTCAAGCCTTGTCACGCCTCACTGACTGACTTGACAGGTGACAACAATGCACCACATGTCAGAGTGTCACTCACTTGTCTACCTGTCAAGCTGTCACCTGTCAAGCTGACAGGTTGTCAAGCCTTGTCACGCCTCACTGACTGACTTGACAGGTGACAACAATGCACCACATGTCAGAGTGTCACTCACTTGTCTACCTGTCAAGCTGTCACCTGTCAAGCTGACAGGTTGTCAAGCCTTGTCACGCCTCACTGACTGACTTGACAGGTGACAACAATGCACCACATGTCAGAGTGTCACTCACTTGTCTACCTGTCAAGCTGTCACCTGTCAAGCTGACAGGTTGTCAAGCCTTGTCACGCCTCACTGACTGACTTGACAGGTGACAACAATGCACCACATGTCAGAGTGTCACTCACTTGTCTACCTCTCAAGCTGTCACCTGTCAAGCTGACAGGTTGTCAAGCCTTGTCACGCCTCACTGACTGACTTGACAGGTGACAACAATGCACCACATGTCAGAGTGTCACTCACTTGTCTACCTGTCAAGCTGTCACCTGTCAAGCTGACAGGTTGTCAAGCCTTGTCACGCCTCACTGACTGACTTGACAGGTGACAACAATGCACCACATGTCAGAGTGTCACTCACTTGTCTACCTGTCAAGCTGTCACCTGTCAAGCTGACAGGTTGTCAAGCCTTGTCACGCCTCACTGACTGACTTGACAGGTGACAACAATGCACCACATGTCAGAGTGTCACTCACTTGTCTACCTGTCAAGCTGTCACCTGTCAAGCTGACAGGTTGTCAAGCCTTGTCACGCCTCACTGACTGACTTGACAGGTGACAACAATGCACCACATGTCAGAGTGTCACTCACTTGTCTACCTCAAGCTGTCACCTGTCAAGCTGACAGGTTGTCAAGCCTTGTCACGCCTCACTGACTGACTTGACAGGTGACAACAATGCACCACATGTCAGAGTGTCACTCACTTGTCTACCTCTCAAGCTGTCACCTGTCAAGCTGACAGGTTGTCAAGCCTTGTCACGCCTCACTGACTGACTTGACAGGTGACAACAATGCACCACATGTCAGAGTGTCACTCACTTGTCTACCTGTCAAGCTGTCACCTGTCAAGCTGACAGGTTGTCAAGCCTTGTCACGCCTCACTGACTGACTTGACAGGTGACAACAATGCACCACATGTCAGAGTGTCACTCACTTGTCTACCTCTCAAGCTGTCACCTGTCAAGCTGACAGGTTGTCAAGCCTTGTCACGCCTCACTGACTGACTTGACAGGTGACAACAATGCACCACATGTCAGAGTGTCACTCACTTGTCTACCTCTCAAGCTGTCACCTGTCAAGCTGACAGGTTGTCAAGCCTTGTCACGCCTCACTGACTGACTTGACAGGTGACAACAATGCACCACATGTCAGAGTGTCACTCACTTGTCTACCTCTCAAGCTGTCACCTGTCAAGCTGACAGGTTGTCAAGCCTTGTCACGCCTCACTGACTGACTTGACAGGTGACAACAATGCACCACATGTCAGAGTGTCACTCACTTGTCTACCTGTCAAGCTGTCACCTGTCAAGCTGACAGGTTGTCAAGCCTTGTCACGCCTCACTGACTGACTTGACAGGTGACAACAATGCACCACATGTCAGAGTGTCACTCACTTGTCTACCTCTCAAGCTGTCACCTGTCAAGCTGACAGGTTGTCAAGCCTTGTCACGCCTCACTGACTGACTTGACAGGTGACAACAATGCACCACATGTCAGAGTGTCACTCACTTGTCTACCTGTCAAGCTGTCACCTGTCAAGCTGACAGGTTGTCAAGCCTTGTCACGCCTCACTGACTGACTTGACAGGTGACAACAATGCACCACATGTCAGAGTGTCACTCACTTGTCTACCTGTCAAGCTGTCACCTGTCAAGCTGACAGGTTGTCAAGCCTTGTCACGCCTCACTGACTGACTTGACAGGTGACAACAATGCACCACATGTCAGAGTGTCACTCACTTGTCTACCTGTCAAGCTGTCACCTGTCAAGCTGACAGGTTGTCAAGCCTTGTCACGCCTCACTGACTGACTTGACAGGTGACAACAATGCACCACATGTCAGAGTGTCACTCACTTGTCTACCTGTCAAGCTGTCACCTGTCAAGCTGACAGGTTGTCAAGCCTTGTCACGCCTCACTGACTGACTTGACAGGTGACAACAATGCACCACATGTCAGAGTGTCACTCACTTGTCTACCTGTCAAGCTGTCACCTGTCAAGCTGACAGGTTGTCAAGCCTTGTCACGCCTCACTGACTGACTTGACAGGTGACAACAATGCACCACATGTCAGAGTGTCACTCACTTGTCTACCTGTCAAGCTGTCACCTGTCAAGCTGACAGGTTGTCAAGCCTTGTCACGCCTCACTGACTGACTTGACAGGTGACAACAATGCACCACATGTCAGAGTGTCACTCACTTGTCTACCTCTCAAGCTGTCACCTGTCAAGCTGACAGGTTGTCAAGCCTTGTCACGCCTCACTGACTGACTTGACAGGTGACAACAATGCACCACATGTCAGAGTGTCACTCACTTGTCTACCTGTCAAGCTGTCACCTGTCAAGCTGACAGGTTGTCAAGCCTTGTCACGCCTCACTGACTGACTTGACAGGTGACAACAATGCACCACATGTCAGAGTGTCACTCACTTGTCTACCTGTCAAGCTGTCACCTGTCAAGCTGACAGGTTGTCAAGCCTTGTCACGCCTCACTGACTGACTTGACAGGTGACAACAATGCACCACATGTCAGAGTGTCACTCACTTGTCTACCTGTCAAGCTGTCACCTGTCAAGCTGACAGGTTGTCAAGCCTTGTCACGCCTCACTGACTGACTTGACAGGTGACAACAATGCACCACATGTCAGAGTGTCACTCACTTGTCTACCTGTCAAGCTGTCACCTGTCAAGCTGACAGGTTGTCAAGCCTTGTCACGCCTCACTGACTGACTTGACAGGTGACAACATATGCACCACATGTCAGAGTGTCACTCACTTGTCTACCTTCAAGCTGTCACCTGTCAAGCTGACAGGTTGTCAAGCCTTGTCACGCCTCACTGACTGACTTGACAGGTGACAAACTATGCACCACATGTCAGAGTGTCACTCACTTGTCTACCTGTCAAGCTGTCACCTGTCAAGCTGCAGGTTCAAGCCTTGTCACCGTCACTGACTGACTTGACAGTGACAACAATGCACCACATGTCAGAGTGTCACTCACTTGTCTACCTGTCAACTTCACCTGTCAAGCTGACAGGTTGTCAAGCCTTGTCACGCCTCACTGACTGACTTGACAGTGACAACAATGCACCACAT